>JXOS01061737.1:0-11234 GCA_001015075.1 Cirrula hians
ATATATATATATATATTCAAAATTTACTTGCCACATTGTTGGCACGTTGCTTGCAATTTTTTGTTTGTTTCTGCAACTTGGCCTGTGCCATGCTTTCTAATAAACTTCGTTAATGTGTGAGGATGTGCAGAAAATTCCAAACACAACCATTACAACAACAAAAACAAGACAAATTACCGCGTCTATGTGTCAGTCATTATGGTTTCAAATTACTTATGAGTCTACTTGGTTTTTTCTTGCATGAAAATTTCAGTTTTTATTTTTATTGCAACATTTTCTTTGGGAAGCTTGTCTGGCAAAAATTCGAAATCATGGTCGTCGGCATGCATGAAACGTCCATGTCGTCCATTAAATGCGCTGCGGCCATTAATATAAGAATCAAAAAATATAAATTTTTTTAATAATAAATCATATCAAGAAGCTATCTGGTCCTGATCGGCTGATATTATGCGACCGAGTCTCTTAGTTTCAATATATCGCGGTGAAATTTGAATAGGATTTCGATTTTTGTTCCAGACAGTTTATTTGTGAAAATCATCAAAATCTGTGATCCTTTAAATAAAACTGCCATTAAAATTGGCCGAAAGAAGTTGTAGGATGAACAAAATTTTTTATTTATTTTTTTGAAAAAACTAATTGAAATTACGTATTTTCTCATAGTATGAGTACAATAATCCTTTTGACGAGAATGGTAAAAAAAAAGTTGGGAGAAAGATAAAGTTGGGATACAAACTGGTCAAAATGATTGAAGTGATTAAATGCAAAATATAATTTTTTTTTTTTTAACTTGAAGATCGCTGGGATTTGAGCTAAAGCTGCCATACCAACTGGTCACTTAAAATGAAATTTTTTAATGAAAAATTTCGAAGATAATACATTAAATAAATTCGATATTTTTTCAAACCATAAGCTAAAAAACCAAATGATAGTGGTCCGAAACAGTTGGGTTGAATAAATAGGTGGAACACAAACTGATGAATTCAAAGGAAGCTTTTATATGAAAAGCTTTTGTGTTTTTATATATCAAATGAAAATTTTATATTTTTCCATAACTCGAGTACAAAACAGTTTTCGCCAATACGATATCTTCAGAATGAAGTTCCGCACCAAAAACTTATTAATTTCTGAAGGTATCCACTTGAAACTTTTTTGACTAAAATTCAACATAACATAAGAAAATAACAATTTGTAACAATATTACACAAGATCTGTTGCATTTAAGATATTATTGTCATACGAACTAACCAATAAAAATTACTGCAGAGAAATACCAAACGCTGGGGACACCTTCATTGACATCGAGGCGAACTATAAGTACCTTCGCGTTATTGTTGATGATCATTTGAAATGTCACCTGCATATTACATACTTCCAAAAGAAATTGAGAAGCACTGCGTTTGTATTAAATCGATTGATTTTTTTTTTGGGAATTCGCATATTTTCAAAATTGTATATTTTTCGTTTGCAGCATCGTAACTGCGGTACGGTATAACTGCGTGGGNGGGAATTTGTAATTTTTATTGCACTTGCTGCAAAATTCAAAATTCAATTCATTACTTTTCAATGGTCTTTGCTTATNATCTACAACGATGTCAGAATGGGTTGATGCGCATACTAAAAAAGAGTCAATGAATCTCGTAATAAATCTAGATGTTTGTTATTTATTGATTAATTTGATATTTATGTAATTTTTATTGCACTTGCTGCAAAATTCAAAATTCAATTCATTACTTTTCAATGGTCTTTGCTTATTTCATTCAGAATCTTTTTTTTAATAGTTTAATTTTTTACTTTATACTTTCGTGATTTTTATAAAAATCTCATTATTTTCCTTATTTTTGATAACTTTTTAATATTCCTTTTAATTTATTTAATTTTTATTTTACTTTACTTCCTTCTTAAGTTTTAATTTTATAGTATTCTTCAATTGCTCTCGTTTTATTTGGTTTTGCTAATTCGGGTCGGTGATAGATTGTCGTTTTTATTTGTATAAGTTTAAGTTCCCATGACTTTGTTTAATATATATAAATAATAATTTAACATTATAATTTAATAGTATTTTAATTAAGTACATACAAAAGACTATGTGAAATTGTAATAGCTATTATAAAAATTTTAGAACGTAATTATGTAATATTTAGTTATTATATTTATTTTAAATAAACTTAGAATGCATAATTATTTTTTAAAAAATTTGTTGTCTATTGGACCTTTCCTTTCATTCATTATATATTTTTCTATGCAACTTATTATTATTATTATTAAAAGAAAAAAAGGGGAAAAAATGTAAACCCACGATTATTATGTGAAATGCTTTAAACATCCGAACTTTGGACAGAGCCTTGATTTTGAGCTGTAAGTTGGAGCATAGTGGAGCTTTGGAGCTTGACTAAAACACTCCCAACGATAGGCCATTCAAAAGCTATTGCAAAGTTTAATGAAGTTCACAATTACAAGCTATCGTTTAATTAGATTAACTTTATTGATCTGCAATTGCTATTTGTTCAAGAAACACCATACACTCGCACTCACTTGCACCAAATAAATTTAAATGAATTGCAAGAAATCATTGCAAAATTGTTAAAAAATTTTGTATTTTGAAAATAAATAAAAAAAACTCAATTAGGTTCTTAAAAAAAAAAAATATTGACCCCATTCAAACTGTTTAATAGTTCATAATAATTTTATTCTCATATTGGTGAAGGGTATCTAATCATTGGCATAATTTAATCGTTTAAGCGAAAATGCCGATTCTCGGCCAAATTCGATATTGACGGGCTATGTGTGAATNTATTCTAGACCAAATTCGATATTGACGGGCTATGTGTGAATAAAAATGGAATAAAAATGCAATTACTAAATTTTCTTGAAATAGGGAGAAAACGTTATATGGAATGAATTTGAGCAATATCGGTCTATGACTTTGGAAATCATTCATTGAATATTTATTTCGCTTTCGCCGAAATTTGCTTGAATGCCTGGTATTTCATCACGGGATACTGACATTTCTAATTTAGACGATTTTTCGTTTTTGCCATATTATCCTTTACATGAACGAAATCAGTCTATAATTTTCGATACCTCTCATAGATGGTTCATTCCCGATTTTACTTTAATATATTAAAACCAGTCGGTATTGACCGGCTATTACATCGATCTTATTTTATGATTTATTAATCCAATACTCTAATAGAGATAAATTTCAATTTAACATTATTACAGCTTATAGTTTTATTATTTTGTTTAATACTTTTCCCTTAGCTTTGAAAATTGTATTGTTTGTGTATATTTAGCATAATAAATAATTTTGCATACCTATTGCACTTGTGGGTGTGTACGAATCTAAACACTTCCTCATTCCTCAACCAGGTTTAGTGCGTTGCATGGCATTTTTTATTGCATTTCATTGCTAACCAGCTACTTAAAGTCTGCTATAGTTCTTCTTCTTTATTTGCGTTGACTGCAATCAGCTCCTGGTCAAGTTCAAGTAAAGCGCATTAGCTCTCTTATTAGTGTGGTAAATATGTTCTTAGAAGAGTTTCTGCTGACCGGTATAAGCTTGACCGTCTTGTACTTGACAATCAATGCTACTTACATGATTAGTTAGTAAGTTTGCAGGGTGGTTGCTTTAGGAAAACAAACAAACCAGCAGAAAGCAGAACAAAAATATTTGAAACATAACAAGGCATAGGCATACGAAAGAATTAAAAAAAGAAATTAAGTTAATAATAGTTATTGCAGAAGCATGTGAATAAGCCAATAAATGTGTAGAGCCCGGAACAACAGGACGTATGCGTGATAAAGACCACATACATTAATTTAATGTATGGTGGACTACATATATACTTTGTCCCAAAAATAATGGAGGTGTGTTGAAGAAAAAGGAGACTCGGCACATGGATGCTATTGTTCGTTGTTGTAGACGATATTTGACCGAAGTAAAAGGTGCAGCTTAAATGCTCAGAAGCCATTGATAGCCTTCTCTTTCTAGAATACGTGCATAGGCTTCAATATCCGTAACTTAAGAAAATTTATGCCTCTTTTTTTTATAAAAAAAAAATCTCAGTTATGAAATGGGGAATCCATAACGATTGCAAGTAATGTTGAAAAATAATGAGCCACTCCTCGAAGTGCAACATTTGCTGCAGAAAATTATGTCAACTAATGCATCAATCAATCGACATGCCACAGCAAACAACGAAAACAAATTGTTGCCTATTATGAGCGGAAAGAGGCCAAGTGAAATGATTGGTATTTCAAACAAAAACAAAAAATTAAAAGGAAAACAAATTAATGAACAATGATAGAGCTGCTGCCAAATTCATATTAATTTACTTAGAGCCGTCAATATTAAAAAAAATATATTTTTTGGAGAAAGATCTAACGAAACATAAGTCAAAAAAAATAAATCAATTATAAACAAAATAGGGTGTGATGGTAAAGCATTTATTGACAACGGATCTGCAAAAGGTTAAAAGAAAAAGTTTTAAATTAAGCTAAGGCGGCATAACTGAAAGGCCATGTGCAACGCGTATACCATGTAATGTGAATGTCTAGAGCATAAAATATATAAAATAAAAATTTTTAAATAATTATAAAAAACCAAAAATATTTAATGACATAAAATTTGAAAAACATCAAAAACGGTAAAAAAAAACAATAACCCGTTCACAACCAACTTTATAATACCAATTAGCCATTCATTGTTTGCATACAAATAATTTTATCCAACCAAATGCAATCTAATTTAAATGTATTTTTTTCTTTCTGTAAATAAATTTGATCAATAGCAATTCTACCGAAAATGGGCATAAGGCTACCGGACAGAATCAGAGATGAAACATACCCGATATCCAAATTTTTTCGAGTAATCGTTCTATGGGAGGTACCCGGAAATTGCTGACCGCTTTTGATCATATTTTACAATATCGTGGTAATGACTTAGAAATGCTTCCTATTTGTTTCAGAATTATGTTTTTTTCTTTACTTTCATTCAAATTGTAGAATATAATGGCACATTTCCAAGCGTTCGTAAGTATTTCATCGAAATCCGAGAAAAATATCTATGGACGAACTTGAAGTTATTGACGGAATTTGGTCAAATTGTAAAACTTTATCATAATAACCCACAAATACTAACAAACAAATAATTTCCGTAGCACGTGAATATACACCTGAAATGAAGTTATATCATTCTGGTTTTAAAATTTCAGCAACATTTGAGAAAAGCTTTTAATCAATTATATTACGAATGAACACAAACTGTTCTTGGGACTTTCATCGGAAACTTCAATATTGACTGCAAGACAAAGCATAGCTTTTATAAGTATATATGTGTATATAAAAATTAATATGGATATTATGTTAAGTATAGATACAATTGCTACCGTAATCAACTCACAAATACACTAATGACCGTAAATAGTGTCTGTACTCAAAGACTACATATTAAATAAAACAATACCTTTATCGTTACAAAAGGGAAAATCTATTAAATTTCATGTTAATGCTTATAGTTTCGAAAGATAGTCTTCTGAAAATGGTAGATTCATAAGAATGACAGGAAATCTTTCATAATATTTAAATTTCCCATTTATGATTTATTACTTTTCATTCCAATTAAATAGAATCGTAAAAGAAATAAAAATTAAAAGAGTATTTTAGTTTATAACAACAAGAATGGACATAAATAGATAAAAATATAAATACAAAATAAATGAAATAAGTCTCACTTCCTTATTATTTGTTTATTTACAAAAGGTTTAGTTGCTAGTAAATTTCATAGTTATTTTTATTAATTATAATAATGCAAAAATCAGAATTTTAATTCATTTGTTGTAACATTTTAATGCTTTTTTCAATACCTCTAGCAGAACCATTACGCGCAGACATAAAATTCCTCGTCTTCCCAAAGCATGGAAGAGGAAGTAAAGAAATTGAGCATGTCTTGCATATGCAAGTTTGTAGTGAAAGGCTCTTGCAGCAGCAGGCAACAACACTGCAGCCACGTCCATTCAATTTGGCGTACATTGATGGTGTCTATTAATGTTGCCCATTAACCTTTTGTGCATTATTAAAGTCGCCCCATACCGAAGCGCATCGCGAAGCGGCTTATTGTGTTTCTTGAGGCGTTGCCAGCACGTAAACATGCGCAGTAGCCGCATACAACGCCGCCGCTTAATTAATCGCTTAATTAGACAGGTGGTTGAGCGGTCGAAAGTTTCTCACTTTTGATTAATTAAAACAAAATGGAATAACAATTTAAGTGGAATAATAATTTAAGTGCCACGGCAGCCATTTATGTACAGAAAATAATACATTTCCGCAAATGAAAAGTTTGATGAATATTTTTAATAATTAATTAAATTAATATTAATTAAAAAACAATTAAAAAAATTACAGTCGACTAAAGCCGCTCCCAAATTGTTAACTCCAGAGAAGTCACAAGAATGAAGTTGAAGATAAATCTGATGACCATCCAAACATGTTCCTTTTTGATTCACGCTCCGACAATAATTATTATCACTCTGAAATAATAATTTCGTTGAATTTCATTCATTTTTCTGGCAAAATCTGGTTTAAACCTTAATTTCGGAGCACATAAGAATACTGTAGGTACTTCCGATTTTCATCCAAACTTTTCCATTTTTGGGTCACACATTATTCTTATTTATAATCCCTTAAACATTTAGCTTCGTTTAATTTACTTGATGATTGTTACTCATTTCAATTTTCATGCAATCATGCCGATTTTTGGAACACGATTAGATGTTATGATAATTAATCTAATTGAGAACTTCCATTGCAAAATATCAACAATGAAGGATGCAGAACACATAAGACCGCAATTTGGAGTAAAGACCCGAAATACTGATCAGATCTGGTCCAAGTTCAAACTTAAATTTTATTGGCGACGTGTATAATTAAGTAATTAGAAAACAACAATTAAGTATTTAGAAAATAATAAATGTAATTCAAGCTCTGATTTATTAGGCCCATCGGTCAAATTTCACTCAAAGGGTTTTAATCCCCGATTTCACTGAAATGAGTACCATAGCCAATTGATTCAAGAGTTGTTACTGACATTTGCTATTTTTTAAATATTTTGATAATTCTTTAAACTGAATGGCCAATAGGTATTATGTACTTACTCAGCTTTTACCAAGTATTACATTTATCTTTTTTATTTGTAGGTGATTATTAAAGAATTATAAAGCAACGTGAATCCATAAAAAAACAATTAATTGTTATACAGCTGCAGAAAATATGTTGCATTAAATTTCAAATGCAATTAAAATTTTTTTCTAATTATTTATCTTCAAAATGCTTTGAGCTTTTTGCTCGGTCATGCATTTAATTTTCGATTTTAATTTATTTTCGTTTAATTATTGAAACGAGTTAGGCTAAATCGCGTTCACTGTAAAACTTGTTGCCATAAATCAAAAAAACTTTTTAATTTATTTTAATTACTGTTTGCTCGAAAATAAATGAATCTCAATATATGCAATAAAAAATAAGCAACTAAGTAATAAGTTACGACTGTCACATGACTACTTTCGAATAAGTAATTGCTTTCAAAAGCCATTATTGGCAGACAAAATTATGAAAAATTTAATTTTTGTAAACAAAACAAAAGATTTATTTTCAAAAAGGCACAACAAAATTTTGCGCTAATGAAATTTAAATATAATTTAAAAAAAATGGTTTTAATAATTTTAGTTAAAGTTTCCTTATAGAACATTTTCTAAAACAGTTTTAAAATAAATATTGCATTCAAAGATATTTGTATATATATATTTGAAGAAAGCTGTGGAGATGGCGGTTTAATTTTTGACTCTTGAAATGCACAGTTTACTCACAATTATGTCGTTAATATAAATAACAATTCAAAATTTGAGCTTACAAAATTCTCAACTCATACTGAAATGTTTGAAATAGTTTTAATCTGGTATATAATGATGCTCTAGCATTTTCAAATTTGAACAAATACGTATTCATAACCGTAAGTAGTCAATATGAAGATTGCAATAGTCCAACACCGTCTATTACTTTTTTTTATAAAACTAGGGATTATTCAATTTTTTTTAATTGTGCTGTATTATTCCAGAAATTTAAAATATTAAATTAAAATATTAGCTGAAAAGGTGATATAAACAGATTCATTAAAAAATATGTATGAAGAGTTATGTACTTTGAATTATCCCAAAAATTAATCCAAAAGTGTGATTTAAATATAAAACGCGACTTTAAAAATTTGAAACCGGATGCTGTCATGGATAGTCGTTTTAGTTCGAACAGAGGGTGACACAAGGATATTTTTGTTAAATAAAATCGTTTCCCAATTACCTATTATTTTTTTCATATGTGGACTATTCACTTAGAGCATATTTTAGTTCATCACACTCTAAAGTGGAGCTGTAGCTTGCATGAAATTTAAATCTGTTTTCAACTTAAAGCCAGGTTTTAACTAGAGTCTACTTTAATTCGGGACTAACGCTAAGGGCCGATATCTTCTAAAGGTATAAACGATAAAAAACAACATTGGTTTATGCTTGTTAACAACAGGGATATGAAATATTGTTTTTAATTACCAGTTCTACAAAATTGCATACCAGCAGAACTTTAGTTACTTAAGCACATGACTGTTAAATCATTCTAGGGTTTTCAAAGTTCAACTGTGAGTCTATATAAATAATAAAGTTGTAGTATGATTACTTATTAAGCCTAGAGTGGGCTGCTCACAAATTTAAGTGTACTACCACGCTGTAAGAGTCAAATTAATTAAAGTGTAAACTTTTTGAAATCTGAACAACAATTGCTACAGGGATAAAAATTAAAAAAAATTTGAAAAGACAAAACTGCACACGCGTTTAATTACGAAAACATGCAAATCCCTCACAAAAATCGAAAACAATGCCAGGAATTTGTAAGAAACAACTGAAAGCCTGATTAAAAAAAAAACAATGAAAAAAAAAATAAAATGACAAAGTATAATTTTTTTAAATGTACAATATTTGCAAGAAACGCTGATACCAATGCAAAAACATTTTTAAGGTGCGTGCCAAGTGAGCATTTGTTTCTTTTCTTATGCGCTTAAAGTTAAAAAGGCATATGCGTCAAATGCTCAGCGTTTGTGTCAAGATAATGAAATGCTCAAACTCACAAAACAAAACAAAAATAACAAACATTTGAATTTAACAACAAAGCATGCGAAAAACAAATACGAAAATTACTTTTGCAATCGCACAACTGTCAATTTGACAAATGATTATTTGTAACCGACTGTGACACATTTACACGTCGCACTCTTAATCATGCACAAGCTCCAAAAACAACATTAACATTCAATTAAAATCGAATCATTTGAAAAAAAAACATATAATAACAACTACTAATAATAACAAAGAATTTAATTTATAGTACAAAGCCAAAAATATTTAAAATAAATAATGAAACAAAAAAAAAAAACATTTAAATAAGTTAGTACCATGATGTATATATAAGATAATCCGCAAAGTTCCCGCCAGTTTGTTTAGCAGCTATATTTTAGAAAAATTTGGACCGGAAGCATAGCCGGCACGTTCAAATATGCACCATGTCCCTAAAATCCTGAGACAGCAAAGGTAATGGTCTAATGGACACTGACGCTGGGGTATCGGATATTGTATTCAGATTCAGTACTTTTTTGGAGAGTTAAATTTTCGGTGGTTTGGTTCAGGGGAAATATAGAGTATAGATTAGAGGTTCTAGACCGATTGAAAAATATATTGAAAAATGAAATAATAAAATCATAACCATAGAGCAAAATGTGCTGAAGTTATTGTGACCACAGGCAGACTGAAATCGCTCACTCGATTTTTTTTAATTCTATATCTATACCTTAAAGAAACATATCGTCAGAAAATATTATGTCATTATAAACACGCTTTGCGAAAGCCCTATAGTAAATACCTTCTGTCTATGATTGATGCGTTTCAAAATTCACCCTATTCTGAACTTTACTATTGTTGATTAGTTCGTAGTAATTAAATCGGAAAGGCAAACGATTTTCCAGATTTTCCATAGTAATCTCTTTGGCATATAAAAAAGAACTTTCTAGTTTGATTCCAACATCTACAGAACTGAGCGGCTAATTTGGATATGGAATCGGTCAATCGATCTATCTATCTATCTAAGGTGATGCTGATAATATATGTTAATATTATTTCGGGCACTGCTCCGATAAGTTACAATTTTGGAGCAAAGTTCATCGTCCTTTGCTATAGCACATTACTTGTAATCGTAATTTCATGCGAAAAGTTTGTAATTATAATTTTTTAGGAAATATTTATTTTGTATTGAGTTTATTAATATTTAATATTTACAGTTACATCATCCAGAACGCACATTACCTGTAAGAGAATAAATAAAAATAATTAGTACAAAAAAAAGCCATCCGCAATTTGTCAATTATTCATTAGTTATTAAAAATTATATCATTTTAGAAAATTAAACAAAATGAAATAAAAACAAGTAACAAAGTTACAGTCGGCCGACAGTGAGATGCACGTCGCTCCCAAATTGTTAAGTCCAAAGTAGTCACAATAATGAAGTTCCACTGAAACTGATCAGTGATTCTTACTACATTTGCTTAGAATCCTCATTTCACACCACATTTTTACAACCGTATGACCAAAAATAAAATACAGTTGACCAAATTCATTGGCGACGTGTATTACAAGTTAGAACATTAGAATCGGCTTGGAAAACAGTGTTATACACGTCCCTTCGAAATCGTTAAATTCAAACAAGTGACTAAATTAATTAATGCAGCTTGAAATCGATGAAAAATAGTGTTTTTTTTTCTAATTAACAAAAACCACTTATCTTGGCCCAAATAAATACCTATGATTTTCATCTTTCTGCATTTTGTANCTTGGCCCAAATAAATACCTATGATTTTCATCTTTCTGCATTTTGTATGCATGAGCATGTTTGTGGCACATAGTAACACTAGATGTACATAAGATGTCTTTCTAATCATGCTTATTTTCAGAAAATGCTTAAATACTATTAATTTCTGCCTAATATTAAAATTTTATTGCAAACTATAAATGTTTAAGCCTGCTATTACCATGTGGCCCAAGTAAGAGGTGTATTGCAGATAATCGAAATATTTCTTGCATATCTACCTATTTCTTTTATATTCCTCTATCTAGATTGAGCCCTTTTCCTATAAGAGTTCCAACTTCCAG
>JXOS01061843.1:0-14610 GCA_001015075.1 Cirrula hians
AAAAAAAAGCCAAAAGTAATACAAAATAATATACACATGATTCATAGAAACATTTTTTGTAGAAAGCATTTTGCTTTTACTATTTAATGAAAATTCAGCATGAAAATGCATTCTTTGTGAAATGGCATAAATACAGAATTGTGACTACACAAGTTTATGGATCATATATTTTTCAATTGATATAACTTTCGAAGCTAGGAAAAAAAGTTATGTAATTTGAAAACCCTAACAGAATATATTCATGGGTTGGGCAGTTCATCACTGCGCGTAAATCATTAGCTCATATCGAAAAAATTGTGCTTTTCAATATTTTGCCATTTAATTGATAAGCCTCTTGAAAAACATAACTTTACGCGGAAATTTTGCAATCATGAGCAAATCTGCATTTAGTTTTTGATAACAACAAATTTTTAACATATTTCGAAGAAAAAAATTGTGCTGAATGAACATAAGAATATTAATTACCAAAAATTGTTGGATATGCCATAATTAAAAGAGCATTCAATTGGATTTAATACGAATACACTTAATACAAAACATTAAAGGAGAAATTCTTTTAAGCACTCCATCTATTGAAGTTAATCAAGTAATTTTAAATAAAAAAATTAAAAAAATAACCATAAAAATAAAGAACATGCATTTCAGTAAATGTAAAGTCGATGAGATGCAGCGCTCTATTTGACGAGATATGTATAATTAACTATTTATAGTTAATTTTCATAAGACTTTTTTTTTTTTTTTTTTTTTTTTTTTTTTNCATAAGACTTTTTTTTTTTTTTTTTTTTTTTTTTTTTTTAAATTTTCGTTCTTTTGGTTTTGTTGTTGGATTTTAAAAAACACCGATTTGGTATTGGGCCCAGAGAATATGCAACTTACGCGTTCTAAAGAACATGGCATATCAACACATGTGTGCGCAGCCGGCGTGGCATAAACATTTTTCCAGCCACGACGTGCAGCAAATAGTTCACATTACTTATAAGAAAAACGAAAACTCAAATACATGTAAGTAGTAGGCATACTTGAGAGCAATGCAGCTATTCCATTGATGTTGCATATGCTGATATACTCGGGCACAGCGTGAATGTGTAACGCAACTAAATTTGTTTGCATTAGCACGTGTGGCAAACGCGCCTGCACCCTGCACGCAATGCAGCGATGCCGTGTTAACAGCTTAATTCATGCAACGGTCTTTGCAACAGTACAGTACAATCAATTCGAAGATTTATTGTGCTTTCGTGCATTTAAGAAAATGTTTTGCACGTGTTAGTAAATGTGCTTAAAATGATATTTCAATTATTTTAACTTGAGCTGCAAAGACCATAAAATTGATACTTTGAAATTTACTTGTACTTCTTGACGCAAGCAGTAACACACAAGCACGCTAGCTGAGTCTCGGTAATCAGCAATTTAATCTGCAGCTTATTTGAATGAAATGCTATTTCAAATACGGTCTCGGGATACAACAACAATTGGCATATCTCTTTAAAATAATCTATAATTTTGCAAAATTTGCGCAATTCGGCATCGCAAGCAATTACAACTGATTCCTATTCATATTAAAACAAAAAATTTCCCATTATTTGGGTCCCCGCCTAAAATTTTGAAGTGTCATGTTTTTTTTCTTAATATTATCATTTGTTTTTTTTAATATATATTTGGTCCTAAAAAAAATTTCTTCTTCTTTTTCCCAAATTTTATCAACTCCAAGTACCAACATTATGTCCTCCAAAAATGTTAAGCATATATAATTTTTTAACAACAGTTGAAAATTAATGTATATTTATGTTTGACGATTTGGTTAGGTTTTTTTTTATTAAAAAATGTAAATTTGACATTTTCGCTCAATGGAACTAGAATTCAAAATTAGATTATTTGCTCTTGGACCGAGTCGAAGGATTGTTTTCATGGACTTTCTTTCCATCGCTCTTTGGTATGGGTTCTCCTTCGGATAAAAATATGAATCATTCATTTCAGATTCAATTACTCCTGAATAGTTTTCCTATTTTTTTGAATTTTCAGTACAGAAATTCCTGAAAATAATTATTGGTGTAATCATCTAACCCAAATAGATACAATATTCTTCTTATTCATTTCAAAAAATTTATACTCCTATTTGTTCATTATTCGGTATATATATCATAAAGTTCGTGTTTTAAACATGCATCTAATTTGTTAAAAGTGTTAAGGATTTTTTGAACATTAGAAATTTTCAATAGATTTGTGATAATAATAAATAGGATAGGTGCAAAAGTCGATAAAATCCAACAGCAAAATATTCCCTTTTCTTTTATGGGTTCTATTAAATTTCACTTATTTAATCAAAATCCTTATACCTTAATTCTCAAACAAAATCTATAAAATTTTATGGAAACATTTCATAGGGATTCTTTCATAGAAATTACCCAAATAGTCGGTTTTAAATTTTGTCTTTATAAAGAACTTCGGTAAACATAGAAAAATTCCTTTAAAAAAAAAAAACCTATATTCAAAATAATTTTTTTTCTAGATTCAGGTGTGGACCACAACGACGACTTTCTCGAAAATGTAGAGCTCTAAAAATGTTACCAATTCAAAATAAACCAACACATTTTATTAACTTGTTTTATTCCTTGAAATCCTGTTAATTTTTCATAATTAGGAGTCCAATCATGTCCAATGTTTCATAATTAGCAGGACAATCATTCATCACTATATACAACGGAAGCTAGGTGGAATCACAGACAAGGGTACTTGGAATCCACCTGATGCTAATCAAATAAATAAAAGTTAAAGAATAAATAATCAATAAACATCTGTTATTCAGAGAGCTTCTGGCAAATGAGTGCTATTAAATGCCTTCCTGGAAACAATGGAAAAATTCTAAACCTGCGTTTCCAACAATTGGGTAGTAGTTCACAGCACGTCTCGTCTTACTAATTCCGATGAACGTTTATTCGTTTAAATTGATTTGCTAAAAAACTTTCAAACAATATAATTAATTGTAATACTGTGAAATAATTGAAATATTGAAAATAAATAATTATTTGAACACATACATTCTTGACGATTACAACATGCTTCCAATGACAACTTCCCGATTGTGACAATGTTGCAATCAATCGGTTCTAAATCAAAAAAGATAAAAGTGAAAACAAATTTTTAAAACCAATTTACTTTAAATTTTTTTTTTTTTTAAATTTATTTATTTTGTTATTTTTATTTTTTGTTATTCGTTTTATAACATTTCCTTCATTTTCTTTATACAGTCGCCAATTCCAATGCTTCCCCCACTATAGATTTTTTGTGTAACTTGAGAATTTCATGAAATAATGTACAAAACATTGAGAATGGGAACTTCCAAATATGATGTACAGGTACAATCAGTAAATGTTAACAAATCAAAAGGGGAGAAATAGGGTTGATCGCTTGGTCGGATATGATTCAAAGAGATCAATAGCGAATTTTTCTGCTGAAATAGCTGGATTTTATTATGTAATTTAGAAAAATAAGCTGTAGTCAGTATGGGATAAAATACACCTAATCATACACGAATTTCGTAATTCAGATGATATCGATATGATAAATATAAATGAAAACTATGATCATGATCAAGCTTAAGTAAAAGGCATGAAAGAAACCATATAGATGTGCAATCATTGGTCGAAATAGGGGTTTTTTTTGGCTAAAATAGTAGCAAAAAACTTTACGACAATTTTTCAATTGAGATGAAATTTTAAGTTCAGAAGTTCTTACACTACATCTATGTGGACCAAATATAAAAATTAAGTCAAAATAAAGCACTTGCATTTAAATAAAATTAAATAATAATAAAATAATAAATGAAATTGTTGGTAAACAAATTAGTTTGTGCTTTTAGGACTGATTTCTCATGGAAACATACAGGAAATAAAAATATTAATGGGCATGAATTGGGTTAGTTCAGAGGTCCCCAAGAGATTACCCCGGAAAGACAAAATTCGATATTATTCTTGCAATCGAGGTAATATCGAGAAATACAAAAATCTTTTAAAACTGGTAATTGACATTGAAGGTCCGTCTGTCTGTGACGGCTACTTGAGTATATGTTGCATTATATCGATGATATTTGATTTCTGAGCATATTTTGTTAAAAGTGAAGTGAAGTAGTGACGGACAAAATCAAAAAATAACTTGGGGTACCTACCATAGGGTATTTACTTCCGATTTCACGGATATAAGCATAAACACGACATGCATCATCGCATGGAACCGTAATTTGGTATGTCTGTCAATAATTTCGGATAGCTCCCAAAGAGCGTTTATTCCCAATT
The DNA here is from genome assembly GCA_001015075.1 of Cirrula hians. NCBI lineage: Eukaryota > Metazoa > Arthropoda > Insecta > Diptera > Ephydridae > Cirrula > Cirrula hians. The sequence goes on from JXOS01061843.1 coordinate 4,290, forward strand.
TAACGGATATTAGCAGACCAACCAAGCATACTACTGAAATTTTGTATTTAAGCACTTTTAAGCTATTGACCTGCTATAATTTAGAGTGGAATTAGTCCATAATTGAGGGAAATTTTGACAGGCCTTTCCACCCCCGTTTATCACATCTAGAGCGAGTGACCGGACACCTAACCAAATATATACCGATATGATCAGCATTACCGCAGATTTACATATAGCGATGTCCGTCCATCGTCAAATTCTATAGGGAACATGTTGGGCTAGAATTACCACAATCGGCACACATAATCTATGAACAATTGTTATACCTAAGTTCGAACTCGGACTCGATCCTACAAATATTCCGGGTACCTCCAGATCTTTATTCAAAATTAGGTCGTTAGGGGTACTGCAGCCTTAAGAGTTGGTATTTTGGCTTTTCATTATTGATTAAATTAAAATATAATTCATGTTGGTAACCAAAAATTGGACTGTTTGGATGTTAATCTGCGGTTCCTTCTGCACTCCTTTTACTCCAAAAAAAAGTGGTTTATACAGATTGTGACTTTTCTCAACTTAACAATTTGGGAGCGACGTGTACGTATGTATTTTTTTAATGAACCATTTAATAACTTCTAAAAATTCATTTATATAAATTAATAAAAATATTCAAATTTGATAACAAATTTGGCAAATGCTCAATCAATACTCAATTTCAAGCACAATCCTAGTATACTAGTTGATTTTTTGTTTCTGTTTTGTTATTCAATTAATATATATATACATATATCTTTTTTCCATTTGCTTCACATTTTCTAATGTTTCATTTGCTACACTTGAGATATTAGTTTATTTTAAAATTTGCATAGGGTTATGCATCATTATAGCAATAACAACAAACAAAAAGGAAAAAACATCAAAAACACGATGAAAATACAACTAATAATTATTAGCTTTGCAGAGTGTGCCGTTGAATCGAGCACAAAGCGCGCACACACAAACATTCAGCGCGAGAGCAAGTTAGCCTGTCCTCTATATATATTTATAGATACTATTATTCTTATTAATCATGTTTACATAATTGAATGAATATTTTCAAATAAATTTCACATTTGTGCCACTAAAATCTCGTGTTTGTTGCTTTTGGGTTTGCAATTAATTCTGTATCGGTGTTCTGCTGTGACATTGTGACGTCATTTTCATTTAAATAAATTTCGTTTGTTTTATGCATTCAACATACCCAACATTTATGAAAGCCATATGAGTTTAGATGTTCGCTTTCGTAGTTATGAATTAGTCATATCAAATAATATTGTAATACACAATATGGCTATGGCATAGTCAGATCAATTTTTAGAATTTGTGTTACTTCGATTGTGCACACGTCTGTGTATGCATGTGTGAATGTGAATGTGTGAATGTTAATATTAGCAAGGCATTTCTTATCATTTGTTGTCTTGTAAATAAACAAAATTCAACTCCACTGCTGCACATGTTATGAGTAAGCCAAAGGAATGTATATTTCGCGGTATTTTCCAGCGTTTTCAGCAGAATGAAAATAAACGCAAACACAAATCGTTTTTAAGGAATTTTGCATATTTTTATGTTATAAGTTTATTGCAAATATTTTATGGCTTTCAATTAAATGAATAATTCCTTTGTCTTATATAAACATAACACAAAATACTTAACGGTGCGCATATTACAGAGCGCTGCATACGCATTTCCGCAAGTTCAGGTAACCACATCATCAATGGCAGTTCCTTAGATGGCAGCGAAATTTATGCGAACTTTAACACGTTACATGACCTTCGGAAACAGAAATTACTAGACACTCATGCGTATTAAAATACAAATGTGTTTGAAAATATACGGCAAAATTTATAATAATTATAGTAATTTTTTAAACAAAAATCGTTTATTCTGTTTTCAAATTTTATATAGAAACGTCTATAGAGGACAATAATCATTTGCTTATAATTTCAAATATTCATGGAAGACTTATTGTTCAATCCATTGCTAGCTAGCTTTTCTTAGAATCCTCATTCGGATCACATGAATATATTAGATATATAGCTAATTTTAAACATTCTGAATAATTATGATCACTAAATAATAAAAGTTCGTTGAAATTGATGAATTTTAATGGCTTAAAACCCTCTTTTCGGACCATATAGGTGTAGTGGATGTATCTATGATTTTTATCTAATCATGTCCATTTTTGGTATACAAATTCGTAATAATTATAATCACTCAAGAATAAAATATCGCTGAATTTGATAAATTTTGATCAATACATATGATGTTCAGATAGACTATACTGAATAATAAAAATGCATTTAAAACCATAAAACTGTGTTTTTCTTATGGAACTGCAAATATTACTGTCCATTCTTATGAATTGCAATTCAAATTATTCTTAGAAATTTCATTTTTTTCAATTTTTTTTTATTTTCATAATCGTATTTCAACTTTTTGTGACGTCGATTTCATCGAGCTGCTGAGCATTAAAACCGGCCGTAACACAGTTATTATTATTGCAGCGTATAGCAGAATGCAGTTAAGAGATATATTTACTGTGATTTCTCAGACGTCTGGTGTCTTATTACCTTTAGCATATTGCTTGCATTGGAAAAGGAAATCACAACAAAATAGCGGCATTTTTTTTGATTACTTAATTAACCGAAGAGCTTGCAAATGGTTGCCAGCGAATTGCTAACATTTTTTATTGTGACCGTAAAGTAGTCGCAAATTATTTGATTTGCAAATGGAACTTAAATTCGAAAGCGTACACTGACAGTACAATCTGACAATTGGCTTGTTGGACAGTGTGCAATTTCTTACCGGAAATGGGGTGTTGCACGAAGTTCTTGATTGAAAAATTTAAATGTGACATTAGACTTGATTGGCGTACGAACATTATGGAAATGAGACGACGACACAAATCGCACTTTAGCAGAAGGATATATAAAAGAATATTAATAAAATAAATTGAAACAAGCTGAATTCTTTTGTAGTAAATTAGCATATTAATCAGATTGAAATAAATTCAATGCTGAAGACGCTTCATTATTACATTTTATCGAAGTCTAAGAAGCATATTTCATTTTGTTAATTTTTTTTTAATAAAGCCAATACATTCAAAACAACATATTGTATATGGCATATAAAAAGGTTTAAGTTAATTAATTTTAATTCAAATTTAAAGCAATAATCGTTCAAGAAAAAGAAATAACTGAAAAAAGTGAGAAACTCCGCTAAGACCAATGTTATACTTGGGACAAAATTTGGCATAAGGTCGAAAACCGTTAATTCAATAAATAAATCTTAATTTTATCCTTCCATGCCTATTTCTACCACCTTAATTAATTATGCACTAATCTTTAAACCAAACTTCCAATAAACCCTTAATTTTAATAGTAAGCGGAATTGGTACATCGAACGGTTCTTATGCCAATTTTCACCAATCTATCTGTTCTATTTGGAAATCAACAAATGTGCACTGGTTGGTGCATTGAATTTTATCCAATCATGCAAAGTGAACTTATTCCAAATGGTAAAATTTTTTGCGCCTGTTTATCTAATTTCATAGATTTATAATGATTTTTACGAAGAATATGGCAGAAAACGCCAAATTTAGGTAGGTATATAACGCTAATATGGTTCCGATCATACTTATTTTAACTATCTGCATTATAAGTATAATATGAATTTCCAAATATCGTTGACCCTATTGATTTTTGTGACGAATTTAGCATAAAACCCAACACTGCGAACATGAAGATGTGTTCTTGGTAGTCCCGAATGGTCAATATTAATCTTAAAAGTATCACGAAATCAGTAACTTTTCTTGATATAGGTGTACTTAGAGTAACACCACTATATCATTGCATGCAACTGTGACCTTTATTCGAAAGGCAAGGTGAAGAACATTTGCCCGTACAAATAGAGTGGTTAAGGTGTTTATTTGGTTACAACATGGCTGCTATGGTCTGATTTGATTTTCGATATTACTCTTTGGTAATAAAGATGAATACAAACATCGTCAAGGGTGTTCTGAAGACCTGTTTGGTCCAAAACATATGTTTTAACGAATTTGATCGATTAAATTCAAATAATTTTCATTATTGTGTTGACAAAGAAATGATAAATTCGTACCTCCAGTACATCTATGTACCTCCAGTATCTATGCAACTAATCAAATATAAGAAAATTTCATTCTTATGAATGTGTGTATCAAAAATAAATATGATTGGACGAAATTAGAGATACCTCCAGTACACTAATGCGGTCCGAAAAGAGGGTTTAAAGCAAAATGAACCACAGACAAAAATTAAATTGAGAGGATTTTCATTATTGAGTCGACATATATATAATCAATATGAGTACTTAAAATGGTCATGATTCGATTAAAATTATAGGTTCCTCCAGATTATACCTATGTGCTCTGAAAATAGGGTTTTAATTAAACTTAGCCCCAAAAATTCAACAAATTCAATTAAATTCCATTAGTAAGATGAAATAAATCTTATGAATGGGTCTCCTTAAAATGCATTTGAAAGAGAATTAGAGGTTTTGCCGCCAACCTATTCGGTTCGAAGAAAGTTTTTTAGTCTATAGAAAAAAGAATTTTTATTTGTGACTATTTTGCGCTTAACAAATTGGAAGGAATGGGTATCACACTGTCGGCAAAGGGCGACAGTACTATTGCAGCTTTTTATTTTTATTTTTTTCAACGTTGAAATTGAACTTGATTATAATATAAATTAATTTAATTTGTTCCAAAAGATCGTGCGGCATTGTGTTTAATTTGCTTTTATAACAATATTATTTTCAAAATAGTTAAACCAACAACAAATAATTAGAGGATGATTTAGACAAACACTGAGCGAACAAATTCACATACATACATACACACTGCACAGCCGGCATAGTCCTGCAAAAAAAAAAATAATAATAAAATAAAAAAAAAAAAATAAAAAAAAAAATAACCTTACGTACAGAAATCTACTCAAATGGCATTTTGTAATACTTAATTAATGTAAAAACATGAACATGTAATAAACCAATTCCACATATGCCAATAATTGCATGAAATATGCAATGCCAGTGCTGGACGAGCGCAATGCTCCACATTGAAATGCACACAATTCAGCATTTCATAATGAACTCTAATTGAATTTTCAAAAGAAGCATCCAAATAAAAAAATAAATACATCCAACCAAATATTAAAATACAATAACAAAAGTCAGCAAAATATTAATATTGAAATAATTGAATAGCAAAGCCAATATTGACCAAATATCATTAGCAATGTGCGAGCTGTGTGTATTTGTTAAAGCGAGCATGGCGTGAAAATCGAAAGCAACAAATATATCTAATTTGAACGTGTATGTGTGTAGTGTAGTTTAAATGGAAACAATAACAAGACCGCATGCACAAAAAATTCCAAAAAAAATTACAATTTTAAGTAAAATAAACAAGCGTCAGGCAAGAGAAATCAGTTGAAAAAAAAAAAATAAAAAATAAAATAAGAAAAACCAAAAATTTGAAAACAACAGATGCATATTGAAAATTTTAAAATAGAATTTAAGTAAATAAAACAAAACCCAAATTAGTGTTGCTTTATTCTCATTATAATTAAATTTTGTGTTTTGTTTTTTACTTTTTATAACAGTTTTATATAGCCTAAGTAGTATTGGATCGTATACAAATGCACTCGCAAAAAATTTCATAGTAGCAACATTAAGTTTTGTTGTTCTGTCATTCGGGCGGAACGCTTGTGGCTTAGGTTATCATATGTTACACGCCTTAACCCCTCGACACGCTTGTGTCGATCAAGTGTTAATAATTTCGGTTGTTCGCAGTGAAATGTCTAAGTGTTCTCGTGCGACCTGCCGATTAATTACGGCTGTCAACAAGTCCTCTACTAGCGTTCTATTTTCTACATTCATGCAAGTGCAGCTTCCGCTTTTACGGCAATGCACCTGCTTGGTATATTTTATTTGATTAAATTTGTTTTAGGACTGAACTATTTAAAGCGCATATTAGTCAGCTATTCTTCGACGCAACATTTATAATTAATTATTCTCAGTAACAAGCAACTGACAACGCAGACTGGAATTGAAATAAAGATTTCTGCATAAGGTTAGGAAATTTGGAAAAATCAGTCAAATCGGATGAGGTTTAGAAATAGCTACCATAAAAACTGCTGAATCAGAATGGACCTTTTATATGAAAAAGAATGTGCTTGTACAGATATCTCACTGAAATTTTATATTTCTCAATATAAGAAGGACTTTAACCGAAATTGGATAAGACCTGTTAGATTTTAAATGTAGCAACCATACACACGGAGAAGAAAGTAGTAATATGAGGACTACGTTGTAATGGAAAACTTAATGTTCGAAGTGGTTAAGGACTTTGTCTACCTAGGCTACAGCATAGACATTCACAACAATATTAAGCAATCAATCGAAAGATAACTATTGCAAGCAGAAGTAACTCAGGGCTCAGTTAGCATTTGATGCCGATTTTGCTGCATGGTGCTGAAGCTGGCGGCTTTTAAGGACACACGAGATGAAGTTTAACATAGCCAACGAATTAAAATCCAATGGTTAAGTTAGCTAGGTCTTATCACACATATGGATGAGTCAGAGCCAGCTCGTAGTGTTTTATTGCAATACGATAAAAATAATTACACCAAAACTATGTTAGACCGTCCAGATAAAACACGATGTCTCAAGGTTAGGTATTACAAACTGGAATCGAGAACCACGAGATAAGTAAATCCAAGACCTGGAACAGATTCTACTTCAATAAGTAAGTATGTCATACAATCTGACTAATCCGTATCATGTTCGTATGCGTTTTAGATATTCCTTTGATATATATATTTGACATAGTATAATAAAAAATTTCTTTGTACCAAAATTTTCTGAAAATTTAATTCAGCATAATATACAAAAAGAAAATTTTATACCGGAAATAGTTCAGATCGGTTTCAATCTTTCTTAATTTTTTTTTTTTTTATTTTACTATTTTCTTTTAATACCAACTAAACGCTCTTTCCCTAAGTAAATTTAAAATTTTCCTGCAATATTAAGACAGACATACCAAAAAAAACTCAATTTTGCTATTTTTCAAGGCAGCTTTTGTAACTCGTTCCATTTTGCTGTTATTTATATCGGCTTACGCCAAGAAAAAGCTTTTATATAAATGCAATTCTTAATCATGCATCATTATTTACTGTGTTATTGGAAAAAATACGTATATAACATATATATAACAATAACATATATACTGGAAGTTATATAGTGCAACAATATCAAAACTTTTTCGTAATTTCATTGCCCTCTGATGGTATGTGTGAGCCAATTGTCATACACCCCTTCATCGACTGCAAAGTGTACTAAATTGAAGTCAATACAGTCAAATTAAAACCTGACTTTAACGATTTTCGGTCTACTTTAAAATAAAGTATGCTTTTAGTACGTTTATCGAAAAGTGTACTTTAACTTAAGAAACAGGCGTATGCGATTTTAAAAATTTGAGACCGGTTGCTGTGTTGGATCGTCGTTTAGGTGTATCACTTAACCATAAGATAGGGTGACATACAAATTATTTTTTTTAAGTGGACTTTTCAATTTCAACTGATTTAAGTTTATCACGCTCTATATTTGAATAAAGCTTGCATGAAATTAAAGGAATTTGCATGCGCATAATAATCAAACATTTATCACATCGTGCATTAAGATAAGACAAGCCGGTGGGCAGTCGAATAGACAGGGTCTACTTCTTCTTCCTAAAACAAACATGATTCAGCATGAACATTCAAACATGAACAGCGGAATGCAACGAATTCGAATGAATATAGCAATCTCAGTAGTCTACCATAATGCTTATTGCTTTTATGCTAATTTCTGTGAAATTTTTTTTTCTCAAAGTACGTTTCCAAACCGAACTTCAATATTCAAGCTCATAAATTCCAAGAAACATATGGAAATGATTATTTTGCATTACATACTTTGCACAAACCTATAATTCCCTCAATCTGACTGACGTTTTTAAAGAAATCCTCTCTTTATAAATAACTGTATTTTATATCAGGTGGCTGATTATCATCAGTTATATTGATAAATGAGATAAGTGTGGCACAGCAGGCCCTCGATAAAAGCTACTTCCCGCTTGAGTGGTCTATAGCAATGAACAAGTGCGTAAATGGAAAAATTATAATTGTTTTCGATCCTGGAAAATTTTCAAAGCGAAACCCTACGCATGAACAGAATAAATAAGAACCGCACGATAAAGTTGATATTTTCTAAATAGCCTTTTTTCATGAATACGTTTTTTGGACTCATTTCCTCGCATTTTCAAATTTTTGCACAAAATTTTCTAAGTTTTAGTAATCCTTAAAAATAAGCAAATAGCACATTGACTTAGGCCGCACATGAGCAATATAACCGTATATTATTTCAGATAAATTGTTGAATTATTTTACAGCAGCGTCCTTCAGTATTGCAATTTTAAAGAGATGCTTTGGAAAATAAAAAATCGCAATATACAAAATAAAATTTTTGTTATTTTTCAACACTCTTATGCGCGCTATAACGCGCGTGTAGTGTACGCCAATTTAAATGCCGAAACTTTGAATGCGTTTTGTAACATGTATTTTTTTTTTTCAAATACGCCGGACTTTAAGCAAAAAATTATCGAAAAACCCATTTATGTTTGATTACAGAAACGAGTTAAATTTCGAAAATACACATGTTCAAATTTTGTTGTTCTTGCTTGTATTTGTTTGCATTCGAAATATGTTGGAAACCTCGTTTTTAACAATATTGGCCGGATGTATGCAACCCACAGCATATCAATACTTGTTTGATATATATGTTTGTTGGTCGCTATGTTATACTTTTTAGACAAATTAAAGCAATTTGAAAATTACTTGTTTTTTATTTTTATTTTTTTTAATCACAATTCTTCAAATATTTGCGGGCAATAACTATACGTAAAAAGACTAACTACTAACTACTANACAATTTTTCAAATATTTGCGGGCAATAACTATACGTAANAATCACAATTCTTCAAATATTTGCGGGCAATAACTATACGTAAAAAGACTAACTACTAACTACTACGCAAACTTTTTCATAAACAGTCGCAGAAAATTTAATTTTTTTATGGGAACCTTTGTGAGGTAACAGGTAAGTAGTAAATTCTTTGAAATATTTTGAATAACTATTTGAATAACCATATTGAATAACTTATGGATAAGTGAAAGGGCTAGCTGAATATTGATATAAGAAGGCGACATCTAATTAACACATGACCTCCGTCCGTAAACAAAAACTATAATGAAAGAAATGAGCAAGACTTATGAAATCCGGCACTAACATTCTGGGGAAAAATTTTAGATCGATGTTTCAATTTGGTTAAGATCCGACCAATATTTCATGTACCTTTAGAACCAAAAATTGTGGCCTTAACTGTACTAAACCTATACGAGTTGGTATATTGCAATGCAATTTCGATATTAGGTGGATATTCTTAACATTTAAGTCAGTTACAAAACTGTTCGTGATTGAATTAAAATCAGAGGTCCCTACAGTACGTCTATTTAGTCCCAAAAGAGGCTTTAATACAAAATTACCCAGCCTTCTCAATGAAAATACAAAAACTTAGAATTAGAATTGAGTGCACATAAATATGGTCTACCAAAACTAAGCAAGATTGGATGAAAATCAGAGGTACTTCCAATATGTGGTCCGAAAAGAGGTTTTAAAGCAAATTTCGCACGAAAATTAAATTAGTTCAAACAAATTCTATTATTGAGTTATCATAATTATGATCAATGTGTGTACCAAAAATGCACATGATTTGCTGAAACTAAGAGATACTTCCAATATACCGAGCAAGTTGAACAAAACAATTATTCTAAATATTTTGTGAGCGACGTGTATCACGGCCGTAGCTGTCGGTAACATTCTTACTGGTTTGGGNAATTCTATTATTGAGTTATCATAATTATGATCAATGTGTGTACCAAAAATGCACATGATTTGCTGAAACTAAGAGATACTTCCAATATACCGAGCAAGTTGAACAAAACAATTATTCTAAATATTTTGTGAGCGACGTGTATCACGGCCGTAGCTGTCGGTAACATTCTTACTGGTTTGGGATTAAGTCAAAAGTTTGAGTGTATCATAAATGTTCACGAAGAAACGTTCGACATTGACTGCAGTCCGTCTAAAATTTAAAATAAACCCATAAAGTCAACGTCCCAAAATTAAAAAATCTTTATTAATTCCAATTTCTGTCAGTTACGTCTTCATG
>JXOS01061918.1:0-10546 GCA_001015075.1 Cirrula hians
TCCAACTAATGAAGTATCGAACTATAGCTATTACATCGCGAATTTAAGTACTGTTGCAAAATTATTTGAACAAATCATTACCGATCAAATTTCTAATTTTGTGCGGTCGAGAATATCGAGTTCCGAGCACGGATTCATAAAAGGACGATCTACCGTAACGAACTTGCTTCATTTCTCTCATCATATCTGGTTTTTCATGTGGTTTTCAAACGGATGTACTATTAATGGATTTTAGCAAAGCTTTTGACTCGGTCAATCACCAATTGCTTCCTCAGAAACTAAATAGGGCAAGATGCCCAGTTTTATTTCAAAAATGTTTGGCACCATATTTGACTGCAAGGACTCAGTATGTCATATTCAATGATTTGCTATCCGGCCTTATCTGGGTTACGTCTGGTGCTACTCAATGCAGTCCTTTGGGACCTATTTTATTTCTGCTTTTTATCAATGATTTACCGCTCGTCATAAAACACTCGGAGATACTCCTGGAGAACACTCAACTCAACAGATGCTTCTAACCAGCTGCAAGAAGACATTAAGAATTGTTTAGAGTTGGTGTAAATCAAATGATCTTGAATTAAAACTAAAAAAATGTTACGTGAAGAGTTTTTCTCGAAGATTTACTTCGCCATACAACTATTACTTAAAAGAATGCTTACTTGATCGTGTACAAATTTTCAAGGACCTAGGTATATGATTAGACAAGAAACTCTGTTTCAATGACCACGTTGAGTTAATGGTCAATAGAGCTTGTTTAATTAAAAGATGAGCTAAACAGTTCCATGACCCATGCATTACCAAGGCTTTGTTTGTATCGCTACTTCGGCCGATATTAGAATATGGTGCTGTCCTTTGGAAGCCACAGTATACTAAAAATGGTGACAGAATCGAAACGGTTCAAAAACAATTTTTGAAGCTTAGCGCACTATTCGTGTTTCGATTACTCACTGGTGAAACCAATTGTGGGAAAAATTGTTACAAAATTGACTTTGCAGTTCCATTTAGATGTTCAAGAAGAATTATACCACTTAATTTAGGCAGATGGCAGAGAAATCATGCAGCATTTGATCCGATTCGCGTACTTTGTAAAACATTAAATGATAGTTTTCATGTAATAGACTATTCGATGTCGGTATCAGCATGCCGGACGGCGCTCCTCTCGATGTTATAACGACTGTTAGCAATTTTTAAATTTTTAATCGTAAATAAATAAATAAATAAATAAACAGATGCAGGATATGCTACTCACAATCCGTTCACACTTCAAAATATGCAAAATCCTTTTCTATACCGAACTCTTTATGGAATTCATCAATTCTAATTCAATTACTTCTGTAAATTTTCATGAATTTTTCATACCTGCATAATAAATACGTTTCGTCCGTACCCTTCACCGACTATCACCATTTATTTGGAAATCATATGCTATAAGATGCTTCTGACTAATCCATTTAAGGTATATCAAATCTGAATCTTAATCCGCTAGCGTAAGTCTTTTTTCTCAATTGTCTACTAAATTCGAAAAATGAAAAGCTGAACCTCATTTAGAGCTATTAGCAGATGCCATATTAATAATACAAATTTCATATAAGAATTAGAAAATTATCATTGGATCGGGTATTTTCTTCCTCTCAGTCGATTTTTTCAAATTCCGTTAACTGCGCTAAAATTCTGTGTTAAGCAGTCAAATAATAAAACAAAAATGTGAATCTTTGGGTTAAAAAGTAAGAACTTGGGTAAACAATCATCACCGATAAGTCACCTGAGTCATATTTTAAATACATATTCTTCCTGTTTGGTTTTTAAACTTTTCCTAATTTTAACTTTATTTTCGTTATTTGATTGATTATAATATGAGAGAATATCACTCAAAGGCGTTCAGAGCCGTTTGCTTTTGGACAAGCTTATGCAGCAATTGGCAATAAAAATATGTAAAGAATTAGGTATTCACTCATGTAGAATCACACTCTAAATTTACCACAAACAGTACTCTAACAAACGAATCGACGACATAGTGTTGCACTTTATAATAACCTATATGTCTTGCATTGTCAGCTTTTCTTTACTGCATGGGTGCAGGATTTTGTGTGGATTGTATTGGGTTAATTAAATTTTTCTATTCAATGTATTTATTGAAACCTTTATTATCTGTATCGATTTTCAAATAATAAACCAATAATATCACGAAAAACAATTGATTTTATTTACCAGACCAATTAAGTTAACAAATAAATACATAATCATTCTCGCAATCAATAATATACCAAGAAAATGTGAGCATTGCATGACAATATTATTAATTCAAGAATAATTAGAGTAAGGCATATGCTGAAACATTTTTGGTAATAGCATAGAATGAAAATTAAGGTACATCGTTGTAATTAAATTAATTATCTTACAAATTAAAAAATCTCTTATATGTTACACAGTTTCCACCTTCTTATTTTTATTTGTACAATAAATATGCTATTATAAACAATGTTTTATCAATTTAATGTATAATATTTTTTACATGAGGTACTTTCAAGTAATATTTTAAAGTTTTAACTTGGCGAGACAAATGTTGACTATAAAATTTGAAATTGCTAAAAATATATTTGTCTTTTGAAGTTATCGATTTCTAATGCGTACTCACTGTTACAGCAGCATCATTTTGTATGAAAATCAACTATTACACTGTCTTAAATTTGTATTAGGTCAAAAATAAAAAAAATTTTACTTAAATATTCAGAATATGTTTATTTCAAAAGCTGGTGCGCCCTTTGATTAGCCACTTCTATTCGAGCCTCATTGGATTCTCCCTGAAAACAAGAAAGATATTTATGTTATTATGCATACATATATATATATATATATATATTGTATGAAGTAAAAGGATTCATTATCAGATAATTTGAAAAAAACCTCAATTAATCGTGGGCAGAAAATAAAGTGAATTTTAAAGATTGTTACAAAAACTTGTAACTCCAATAAGGTTTATAGTTACTAAACGTTTGGACAACGCATGTATTACCAAACGCATCTCTAGTATATTTGATAAAATAGTTGTTGGTATATTAAATATGAAAATTCCTGACTAGATATCTTCAAATAATGCATGAATTATCAATAATCGAAGATTTCTGGAGAGGAAGTGCTCACCATTGGATCTGATGGGGAGAAATAATATTATTTATATATTAAAAATTTTTTAATTTAGTTAGAGTATTATATCCAAACGAAGATTGGAACTGAAAAGATGTAATTTTGTGAGATATCTGATTGCAGACATCGTTGTTACCAATTCAACTCATAATCCGTAACTACGTTGGATCAGATGTTGTTTGCTTGCATGACACTGTGGCCTCATACTCATAAGCTTGCAGGATGCCAGAAAACAAAAAGGTTGTATCCACGGTATTCTATTCGTCAAATTTTTGTGTACTATTGTATTGACACTCATTTATACACTTAAATAAAACACCATGCATTCAAAAGTTTCATGGTTATTAAATTAGTTTTATTTGTAATTACTATTCATTTAATTCATAACTGTCAAAACACAACTAAGTTTAGAGAATGTCAGAAACCAAAATTTTTATCCACCGCATTCAATTTGTTAATTTTTTTTTGTTTTTCTTTATAAAGTCGAAAATTACACTTTGACACACCAAATCGAAATTAAAAGTGATAATTTTAACCAGCGCTAGGTCATAACCCAAAAATGAGCTGTTGATAGCGGTGGACCCGTAATTAAAAATAATATTATATAATAATAAAAATTAATCTTTCAACAGGGATTAAACGTATTATGAAAGGAAGTTATGAACCGATTTTGCCATATTGTAAAATGTTCTATCAATGGCCCAAATACGTTACCATACCTAATTTCACTACAATGCCATCAAATACTTGACTTTTATGCATATTTCTGTGAAATCGGGAGCAAACGTTCTATAGGTGGTACCCGAAACTCTGCACCGGTTTTGCTCTAATTGAAAAATATTAAAACAAACCCCTAGCTATTTTACTGATTGCCGTTTAATAGTATGTAAACGTTTTATTGGAGTACACGAAATTGTTGACATATTCTGATGGTGCTATATCAAATTTCAGTAGAATGCAATCAAACGCTTGGTTATTATTCAGCCAAAAGTCAACAATATCAGGTACCGCTCATAGAACTTGTGTCCCCGATTTCACGGCAATCACTAAAATATCCAGGCCTTTCATTGTATTCTACTGAATTTTGGTGTAAAACCATCTGTGAGTCATAACCATGACATTGTAAAATTGGATCGAAATCGGTCAACAATTTCTGGTACCTCTAGTAGAACGATTACTCCCAATTTTTGGGAAATTGGTTAAATAGCCAGGCGTATTTTTAGAAACTGGTAATCTAAGAATGCTGTTGATATTTCCCGGATTAGTTTTAACAGTGTTAAAATATGCCCGAGAAATAGAGTCTCTGTACCAAAAAGTCTGCATGTTTCATGTGGGTCTTAAGGTTACCTTCATTTAATTTATTCATTACTATTTTTTGTTGTTGTGTTAAATGTGTTGCAAGCAAGTTCATAACTTTATCATTCATGTAGAGGTGTTTCTTTATATATTATTCATTGAAATGTGGTTGGTGTGTTTTTGAGACCGAATGTCATACGATTAAATTCATACTGGCTATGAGGAGGAAAAAAATCTTTTTTTTTACCATTCTACCATTGTTTTCAATTCATCGAAAATTTGGCGAAAACTCTTCGCCAGATTGATTGAGGAAAAAATACATGATCTCGTAAGTTATCTAGTTAATTTTCAGTCAAATTCTTCCACAGATTCGCCTAGTCAAATTCTTCCACAGATTCGTTTGATCCCTGACATATTGTCTGTCGTCATACTTTCTCCTTTCTTATATCTGATACTTTATATAATACTATCTAGATCTCCGCTGCATTGGGAAAATTTAATTATGGATTATGAGCATGTTGGAATAAAGCTGTAAGTTGTTCAGGCAGACTTTGCCGAACACAGTATCTTTTTTCTACTTTTTGGCTATTTTATTGCTACTGGTCTAATTCATTCTTCTATATTAAGCCTGGCCTGGAACAATTTTGTAGATTCAGTATATGTCAAATTAAAAAAAAAATTTTTTTTTTCTAAATTGAAGATAAGATACCCATTGAAGGTCTATTTTATTTGAGCATTTTGTTTATTCAGCCCTTTGGGATTGAGTAAGATTAACCTCTTTTGTAATTACATCTTAATTTAACTTTTAATTATAAATTTATCTTGATATTTTATAATTCTTTATTATTAATAAAATAAATTAATTTTGAATAATTTTTTAAGTACTATCATTTGCTTGTATAAACTTCTTTGATCGCTGATAATTTCACATTCACTTATTTCTTATGATTATGGGTAGTTCTTTTTGTATCCCTCTAAATTATTAAATTTAATTTCAGCATATATTATAATTTTAATTGAATAAAACACGTAAATATATTATTTATCATTAACTTTGATCAACATCAACAGCCTCCTTTCGTTTTATCTTCATGTTTTGATATTTGTATTGATTTTCATTTACACGGACATTAACATACATGTCTTACGTATTGTGGTAACTCCATCCGGATGGCGACTTTTACTGCGGATCCTGAAGCTTACTGAAGTAAGACGGTGTCCTCCAAGTGTACCTGATACCGATGGGTCATTAAATATTATTTTATCAAAATTAACTCGTCTTCAGAGTGTTCTGCATTTAATAGCGGGTCAGCGGAATTGGAAACATTTTATTTTGTACTGAACGAAATCAAATAGATGCTCTCTTTCTGGCCCTTTGCCAGGAGAGTTTTTTGGCAGAGTTTCTTATACACAAACTTTTCGTAAACTAATCTTAGCTGTTTTAATGAGCATCCAAATTATTCCGTCGTGCGGCGCTGACTTTGGTGGCAGAATTTTCAACAATCCTGCTGAAATGCTTATTGCTTATGTTATTGAACTTTACTAAGTTGAGTTTCGATAATGTTGCATTGAGTATTAAATATAAGAAATGAATACTTTACGAGGTTGAAAAGGTCGAAAAATTTTTAACATTGTTATTGGTTTTTCCTATTGCGAAAAACTGCATTAACCTCAAGATTTTTGTTGGTACTTTTGTAGTAGAATTTAGCTCAAACAATTAAATAAATAAATTGCAAGTTATAGAAAAAAATGTGGATTGAGTGGTTAGCAACCCAACAAGAATTATTATTAGAAAATAGGACGGTACCAAACAAGTACGGTTCGATCATCTCCTCATGCTTAAACCATTTTATTCGAAATCGTGGGCCTGCGATTGCAGAGCTAACGTACTAACTGCGTACTCCATTGGCTTAGCGTTCAGGTCTGTTAGTGTACTCTTATACCCTGATTAAAACTACATACCTTCCACTTAAATTTTTTAAAATACACACATATTTTTGAAAAGAAAAAACTTAAACTTGTCCTTATAAATGCTTAATAATCCCGATATAAAAAAGGACTCAAAATTATTTAGTTCTTTAACAAAACATTCACGGTTCACGGGCCTTCCGGTAGTTTAAACTCCAGGCGACTGTTTATGATGCGTGGCAGATATGATATTCAATTTGTCAAAAGACGCAACATATCCGCTTTCTGCTATGATCAAATGCGACAGCGGAGCACATGCACTCTAATATTTCCGATGGAACGCAAAGGTATGCACGAAAAAATGAACATTTACAAGTAAAAGCGAATAGCAAGAATGAAATAGAACAAGGGTGCTTTTGACATGAAATATCAAATACGGTAGAGTTAGCGATACGCCGACTAATTCATAATCGGCCTTCAGCTTCATTGTCTTGTTAATACAACAAATGGTACACAACAATTTTCATTTTAACGACATACCTTGCGAAAATTGTTTTACTCTAATTTCAATTTTAAAATTATGCTTGACTGATTACTTCGCTTAAGCTTTGATCAGCCTTCTAGTAGAATCCCTATACTCTTCGAATGTGTTTTGCACGAGGTAAACAAAATTTTTTAATAGATATATATTCTGGTTTAATAAATAAAATACTCTTGGACGTGTCGGTGAAACCCGAAAGAACGCAGAATGGTTTTATTTGGGATATTATTTCATTCTATAAAAAGGCCAACTTCATTTGCAGAGTTTCGCATGAATGGTATATTATATCGTACTTAAAATCAGTGTGCAAAGCATTGGACAACTGTGATGGAAGAGATAGAAAATTAAACTTATAAATTTTTATGAAACCTGCTTTTTCTAAAAATTTGAAAAAGTTAAGATGTTTTATGGAGTTTTTCTTAAACAGATGATATCGAAAATTCACATTTTACCGATTCTCTTAAACACCCGGAAATTTGTTATGGAAAATGCATAATAGTTTAATTTCTTAACAGAAATAAATCACATTTAAATTGTGAACAGGAATATACTTATGGGACAGTTAATTACTTTATTTTATTTATTTTATTTCCGACTAAATTTGTTCTTAAACTTAACAGTGGTGGAAAGGAAAATAATGTTTGAAAAACCAGGTAGAGATAAAAACTTGATTTTTACAATCAAGAGGGAACATTAATTAAATTCAATAAAGCCTTACGAGTTCAGTTGTTGCCAAAAAAAAAATCGATTATATACAAATATTTACAAAGTTTTTACACGAGATCCTATAGGAAACATTCAATTTTGGACGTTAGGACAGCACAGGGCCACGAGACTTGAATTGTCAATAATCCTTACAGGTATGTCCACATCTAAAAAAACATTGGCGTGTATAGGTTCTTAGTTTTTTTATCGGTGACCAGACGCACGTGGTTTACGCTGACCCAACAAATATTCATGTACAACGACTCCGATTGAATGATGTAACACTCCTAGCGGTGGACAAGTTGAATTTTTGAATCATCATTTTGGACACATTTTTTAAAGCAAAAATTTGTTTTTGTTGTGGAAACAAAGTATTATTAACCAGAAGATTTTGCGCAATTTACGGCTTGTTATGACAAGTTGATACAGTGACAATAGAACTTAAAACTGTATCATGTAGAAGCAAATAGTCTGCTAATGTATAAAAATGGACTATCATGACAAGTCATGGTTGAGAAGATCAGCTGCGATTTTTCTACAAACAAAAGGTATTAACAATATATTGGTTTGTTCAATCTACGAATTTCAATTAGGCTTATAATAAACCCAGATATAAAAATAAATTGATTTTTACGAAATAATAAAATAATAAATTTATACGGTCATAACATGTATTTTACGTGGTGATAGGAATATCCTGGGAAGACGCCTTGTTAATTTATTGCTGCGACGTTGCGCGAAGGCATTAACTGTTCACGCAATCTTGGAGAGGCTGTTTATTTCGTGATTACGTATTAGATCTATTTCTTTCAATATTAGTTACTGGAATTTATTCAAATGTTTCAAATTTTTTGGGATTAAACCAAAGCTATTACACGTGTACTTGGTAATATCACATCCTACCAGCTTTCAACGGACCGTTTATATCTTAAACACAACTGTAATATTTGTAATAATATGAAATCTTTAGGAGATTTAATTCATATCTATAAATTTTTGATTTTTTTTCAAATTAGTTATAAAGGTTCTTATACCATTACTTCGTGCAAAGCCATTTATGGCTTGGCTTGAACTACAGAATAATAGTCAAGGAAAAAATTAGAAGAAGAGCCTTATATCACATTACAAAATCTTCGAATTCAACAACAACCGTACTTTTGAGGAGTTTTTTAAAGTTTTGAGTAAATCCCTCCAGTGTCAATTAGGGCTACAGTGCTGCTATTCACATCATCAATTATGCAGAAATCCCATATTCTTCCACGTCCAATTGATTGCAATATTGATGTGTTGACAGCTATGCAGCCATCCATATCCCCATTCACGGAGGTACTGTAATCTACATCTTATACGGCGTCACTACCGAAAATAGTATGCGCAGTTATACCTTAAACGACTGGGCATAATCTGAGAGAAATTATATCTAGAATTGCTGTTGCTACAGCTACACATCATATAAAGGAATGCAACATTTAAATTGTCGATGTCTGATGCTGATGCTGAATATTTAGTGAAGGAAATATTTTGGGCAGCCCACCCAGTACTACATGAGTATGCAATACGTTATCGTCGGGGACTTGAAGGTCCTGTAATAATCCCAGTCTCCTCTGAACAACAGGCAAAAGACTAAAAAAACTGAATCCTGGCCTCTGCATCCTTGCCTCTGCGTGAGTTTCGTACTAAACTGTCTTATGTCTTCTGCAGCAGTACAACATCATCATTCAACATTATTTGTTTCACATTAAAGTTAGTTCCACGGTTATATTATTGATCATGAAGTTCTTGGCGATAACGACACCATATTGGAGTATCTATGGAATCCAACTTTTCAGCTGATCTTCTACCAATTAATGGCGATACGATAGCTTGAAGTCAAAAATCTATTTTAAGGTATACGTATATCCCACCAAAATGTTCTCATGAAACGTATACCCAACATGCCAATTTGATATAAGAAACTGTTGATGATAAACTGATCATTACGTTATACTGGTGAAATTCTTATTTCTACATTCGCAATCCTCTAGGCTTTGCTGTTGTTCAGATTAATAATGTATTCAACTTCAACAAAAACCTGGTGGACTAAATCTTTGTAGATACGCTTTCCGATGCATCCCTGTACCGTTTTCTACTTTTCGTCCTTGATGCTTATCATCCATCATTGCAAAAAAACTCTGAATCCATTTTTGGATCATCAATACACATCGAAACATGAATTGACCAGAGAATGGAGTTTTCGCGGCACGGAGTTAGAATCTGCTTGAAACTAGGTGGTGTTCAATTTTTATTTCTGGAAAATAACGTTTAGAACAGAATGACAAATTTGTTCAACTATCATGTTCCTAAATATAAAAGGGTCAGAGCGCATTAGATGTAGTCATGGTACTCTCACAATTTCTTGGACATGATGAGTCTAAGAAACAGAGTTCACAAAAAATATAAAAATTCAAACAACTTTAAGGATTATAAACTTCTGTAGATGTTACAGCTGCTGCTATAATATGTCTTATTATGCTCAAAAGGAATGTTTCAATTAACCCAATGGCTTTACATAAATTCAATTGGGTCCTCTGTAATGATTTTGCAACATTAACACATCACTCAATAAGTCCCGCGGCTAACATATAGATGACAACACTATGATAAAATCCATATTATTTTTGGACACTACAATCTGTCAAACGACACCTGCCAAAATTTCAGCTGGTTCTGAGATTAATTAAAAAAGTATACAGCATATATAGTGAAGCAGCTTTTGATATTAAAAAAAAAAAAATGGATTCAAAACAATTTCGTGTGTTGATTTATCATTGCTTTTTGATGAGAAAAAATACCGCCACAGCAAAAACTTGGCTTGATAATTTCCGCACTCTGCCCCATCGAAAGCAACTGTTGAACGATAGTTTTCTGAATTTGAACATGTACGTACGAACACCGATGATGCTGAACGCTATG
>JXOS01062466.1:0-16807 GCA_001015075.1 Cirrula hians
ATCGTAGAAAAATATGACAATAACCTTAAAAACGTCGAAGTCAAAAATTTCAATAGCATGCGATGAAATACCCAGCATTTAAGATTACTTAAATTTACAGATTACAGTAGCATACAATGTAGCATCTGGATATTTTTGTCTAATTTTGGGTTTTTGCATTTTTCCGGAACATGTGCAACAACCGAATTTCATCACTCGACATATAGTCGAAAATGCTTATTTCTATGCTTGTCAGAATTTGTGAAAACCCATAATGCCCTTACGACAGAACAAAAATCCATAGGAATTTGTTCTAAGCGGCAATAGTTATCAATGAAAATGCAATATGAATAAATTATGGCCTAAACTTATTTTCTCTCTACCCTTTTTTTCTCAAAATTATTCATACAGGCATTTCTATATTTGAATATTCCAAATATAAATTAAGATTTACTATTAAATTCCGTGATAGAAATTTGAAAGCAATGAATGATTTGTCAATAATCAAATATTAGGGAATGTTATTAACGTTTCTGACTACATTTATTACAAAACCTGTTTTTCGACAACATAGTTTTAATAGTACCCCTAATTTTCATCTAATTACGAAATTTCTTTAAAAAAAGTATTAACTCGTACGGCTGCAGCCCGCNTTTCATCTAAATACGAAATTTCTTTAAAAAAAGTATTAACTCGTACGGCTGCAGCCCGCTAAGGCCCTTATTTTAATTAAAAGATGAACTGGAGATACTCAAAATATTGATTACATATTAAATAAATTCCAACTTCGAATTTCAAAATATAGCTCATGCGAATCATTCTGGATCAATTCCTGTGATCACACAGATCATATAGGAACAAACTTTGATAGGGCTCCAATTAATCGTTTAGATGTTACAAACTTATGACCATGAACATTTCGATTAGTGATGAGTATGAAAACGATTTAATTCCCATTCATCCGGACAGACCGATATCGCATATCAGTATGCATGATAAAACAGTTTACTTTGAGCTAGATCGATAAAATATGATTACTGTGTAAACTTTTTCAAGGCGAAGCTCAGTTCATGAAAAGTCGGTTTAAGACATTGGATGACGCCAAAATCCTAAGAGGAATACCCATGGCCTTGTTTACGGTGATATTCAACACTGCAAAAATAAGTGGACACGATACGTAACTTTGGATACCATCGATTGAACACAATTTCATTATGGCCCTATTATAGTTTGCACCTCAAGTGAGTTGAATTTGTTGCAATACAATTAAACTGGACAAATTGATGGTGTTCTGACATACGTCTATTTTTTAAGTTGAGTTACATGGAATGCATTTACTGATCACATTGAACATATTGAAAGTTGAAAATAATCAAAGCAACACCTTTATGTAAGCCCTATTTCTGCAAAACACTAAGCTTGGACTATGCAACACAGCAACCGANCATCCATTTCTGCAAAACACTAAGCTTGGACTATGCAACACAGCAACCGATTTTAACTTTTTAAAGTCGCATTCCCTTGCTTTTAAATTAAGTATACTTTTGGGAAATTATTATGCTTTATCTCGAGAAGCTCTTAGTATACTAAGAGCTTTTTTAATTTTTTCTTTATTTTTATAAAATTTATCAATTGAGTGAACATAAATAAATTCAGTAAGTGTACCAAAAATGAGAAACATTGGATGAAATTCAGAGGTATCTCCAGTACACCTATATGGTCCGAAAACAGGGTTTAATGCAGAATTCAATGAGTGTATCAAAAATGAGAACGAGTGGATGCGATTAAGAGGTACCTACAGTACACCTTTGGGGTCCGAGAACAGGGTTTGAGAAAAATTTGAACAGAAAAATTGATCGAATTCAACGAAATTTTATTATTGACTTATCCTAATTATGACAAATGAATGTACCAAAAATAAATATATTTGGCTGAAACTCAGGGATACCTTCAATCCACCTATGTGGTCTAAAAAGAGAGCTCTGAGCAAATTTCAACAGATGAACTATTCTAATTATTTTAAGAATTTAAGAAAAGGTGTATGCCATATTATATATTAATAAGATAATTGTTAGAGCTTATGAATGGAGACATTAAATATGGGCTTGATTAAAACAGTGTTTCATGTACCTCTAGTACACAAATTCCTTATCCTTGCTTATAAATATATTTTGAGTATTTTAATATATAAGCTATAAATATTAAACCAGAAGGAACAATAAGCATTAGATGTTGGTATCCTATAACTGGACTGCTTAAACCTCAATACTGTTATTACTAGATATACCCATCATTGATAGAATGAACGTATTATAAGGTTAATGCAAAGCTTGTAATGCACTGAAATAATCATTTATGACTATTTGTATCTGTAGGAATAAAACCAAGAACGATGTAAACTCGGTCAAAACCGAATACATAATACGAATCAGTCATTTAATTTGTTAAAGCATCAAAATATTACAGGAATACTAATTTTCAATAGCTTTCGATAGTATTTTCTGATTGAAGTGAAATCGGGGATAACCCGCCTATGTAGAGTATCCAAATTCATTGATTGATTTCGGTCATATTATAGAATAATATAACAAAAACGTAAAAACGTATAACTTACAAATTTCAGTAACATACGATGGCATACCTCACATTTCAGGAAATTTCCGTGAANTACATTTTCAGTAACATACGATGGCATACCTCACATTTCAGGAAATTTCCGTGAAATCGGTAGAAAATATTCTTTGGAACCTATCTGAAGTTTTAGACCGACGTCGCTCCAATTTTACCATATTATTGTAATAACCGAAAATGCTTCCAACCCGAACTTCGGTACAATACGATGAAACACTTGTTTGGAACGCATTTTTCTAAATAAATATTCGAAAACCTATGTTTTTGTCTGATTCTGCCTATAGCAATGACCCATGAATGCTTCCATACAAAATTTCAATTGCATGCGATGAAACATCCTGCTTTTATGAAAATTTCCATTAAATTTCTAATATAATCTGAACAACAGTAATGATATTCGTTTTGTGAAATGAGAAAGCATCGATAAAATGAGAAAATTAAATAAGTTTGGAAATTTTTGAAGTCGGTCCATAATTTTAGTAACAACCATTGGATTCGGTATGAACGAATATTGTGGGTGATTATAATAATATTATATAGTTTGAGTGAAATCGGGGTAGAATACTTTGTCTACAAACAAAAAGCCATTTTATCATCGCATGATTTATATTGATATCATGTTTTGTGCCATTTCTATAATATTTCAGAATTTCAATTGTAGATTTTTTGGAGTCTCTGCTTTGAACTGTTCAATCCTGATTTTACCCTAATGAACTTAGCCCCAGGTATTTCATTGCATGGTACTGAATTATGGTATGTAGCCGCTTTTACGATATTGGCATAAAAGTCTACAACTTGATCAGAACCGCGATATAATTTCAGCCACTGCCCATAAGCTTTTTTCACTTAATTTCAATTCAAGGAGAGCAATGACTTTTTGCTTCATCAGACGTTAGATAAGTTTCGTATTGCTGCAATCTTTTGATGATTTTATAAAATGGACGACTCTAGTTGGGGCCTACAGTAATCGGTGTGAATGAGAGCATAGCGGAGTGGACGGCACGACTTAATTTCTCTAAACGAGAGGCCATCTAGGCTTCACTAATCTACTTACTCCAACCCGAAAATTTTTGAAGGGAGTGGACTGCTCGAATAACATACGCCCGGAAAATAGTAAAGTGTCCTTCATTCAACTGGACTCATTGGAAAAGAATTTTAATTTTCATTTGTTCTAGTTTTTTGTGTTTTTAATTCAATATTGTTTAATAGATTTTATTTAATTTATTACTTCAGAGAAATAATAATACAATATAATACTAATATATTGTTTTGAATAAAGAGTTTCATTGAAAAAAAGGAATTCCAGATAGGTATATTGCATTTGATATTCGTCGACTATGACATGTATATTGTTTGTATTAGANCGAATAAAGAGTTTCATTGAAAAAAAGAAATTCCAGATAGGTATATTGCATTTGATTTTCATCGACTATGACATGTATATTGTTTGTATTAGATTTTACTTTTCATTTGTCTATAAATCTGCCTCAAGTACCTAATCAAATAAATTGAGAGCTCAGATATGCGAGGTTGGAGTTTTAACAAAAACTCCAATGCCATTAATTTGTTATAAAATAATTGCACAGAAAAATTTACAATCATTGTGTTAGGTCAAAACCAAACGGCAATTAACTGAACAATGGGCACTTCAGCTGGAATTGCAGTACTCAGAATTAGATACGAATTTTAAATAAATTACAATTTAAATATGCGAATTTGAAAAAACAAACGATATAAAAACTATGCAGACCGAACGTCAAATCAATTGTTAAGAGCTGAATAATTTTTGTAATAATGTGAAAAATTCCGAAATTACTAAATCAAAATTGAAGTGCAACTAAATAAACAGCAAACGCATTTGCACACAACCAGTGACGTTGGGTAATATTTGAAATATAAGCANACAACCAGCGCACCCTAATAGTGACGTTGGGTAATATTTGAAATATAAGCAAAAGTTAAGAAAAATTAAGTTTAAAATACAAAATGTTGTATAAAATAGTGCAAATAAACAAAAAACCTAAGCTTGTAGAAAATAAAAAAATAAACGAGTGACTGCAGTAAGCATTGGCTTGCAAACTATGCATGTTGCAAACATTCACCATAAACAAAATGCAACCAGCTCGCAAATTCAATTTCAAATTGAATGCAACAAAACATTTAACAAATTGGAATGACTACAATAACAACGGCTTGAGCAAGAACAACAACAATGTTCAAATAATAATAATAAAATCAACAGAAATAGCAATGAATAGTAACTAAATATTTATACTAAAAAATAAATAAAACTTTCTTTTTTATACATAAAAATTAGAAAAATCCAGCATGGAAAGCATAAAAATTGCAATTTGTCTGCAGCAGGGGTGCTACAGTACCAACACACACACATACGCACACATAAATCCAAAGTAATGCACCAAATATAGCACTGAGCTATTGGTGCTTTACTGTGCTCCGTTTATTTGTTTTTATTGTTATATATATATATATATATATTATTTTTTTTTTTTTTAAATGACAAGCATTATAAAGTTGAAGCTTAATAGCGTATTGAATACACAATAAAATACTTTAAATGAATTGCACATTGAATAAGAAATTCAATTCGAAATTGTCGTTAAGAATAGTGCTATAAGAAAATTAACAAGTAAAAAAAGAAACAAGTAAGAATGTTACCGTTGGCTAAGGCCGACAGTGAGATACACGTCGCTCCCAAAATATTTAGAATAATTGTTTAGTTCAAATTTGCTCAGAGCCCGATTTTCGGACTCCGAGGCGTATTGGAGGTATGCACCGGTGTACTGGAGGTACCTCTTAATATCATCCAATCTTGCTAATTTTTGGTACACTTATTAAATATATTTCTCTTCACTACATTCTGAATTTTATAAAATTTAAATGATAACTGTAGGTAATTCTGCACTAAAACCTCTATAGGAGTACTGAAGGTAACTCTGATTTTTATTCAATCACGAACATTTTTGGAACACGTCATAACATCTAACTCTGAATATCTCCCTAATAACATATTTTCATTGCAACTGTTATGGCTCCAATTTTGAGTAAAGAGGTGTATTGGAGATCCCCGAAATATTAGTCAGATCTTAACCAAATTCGAACTTCTACCTAAAATTTATTCCTAATTTGTTTATGCCGAATTTTGTTAGTCTAGCTCAATTCCTACTTTAAAGTTTTGATTACGGACGGTAGAGCGGATAGACGAACGGACGGACATGGCTAGATCAATCCAATTTCATTGGTCTCCGATCACTCATTCTGGGTGTTACAAATGTACCGTTAAAAGTAATGTACAGTTTGTCTATTTCATCGGCGACGTGTATAAAAATGCATCGGCAGAAAGACATAGCAGACCAAATGCGTTTGCAATAAAAATAAATTGCTGAATGGAATTGTTTCACATTTGAAGGAGTATAAAAGAATGAGCAAATTAAACACATAGTTGCATTCAAAACCAGCATAGAAAGAAAATCATAATGAAAACTGAAACCGTAAAAATTTCTTTAAGCACTATTTCATTCATTCTATCGCTTTCTGTTAGCTTAAAGCGTATGTACATTTTCAATTTACTCTCGAGCTTTTGTCAATGTTGCTAATTCGAATACATCTTCTAATAGGTTATCGTCACTGCCGTGAAAAAGCAGACTACAAAAGATGAGGAATCTCATACAAATTCAGTTAGATTCTGATTTACAGTAAAATGTTTGGACGGATATGTGGAGAATCTGGAGTTCAGGTCACACCAAAAATTTAATTTATTCCCCCTGATTACGTTTATACAAAATTCAAACAATTTATTTATTAAATTATTTATTTCTTATATGTCCGTTGTGTAATACGCTGATGTTCTAATGATTGTCTGCAGACGATTTTAATTTATTGCGCACGCAATTGATTTTGACATTTTGGATTCTTTTTACTACCCATTGAAATACATACTAATATTACATTGGTTAGGAATAGCTCAGTCTGCTGCTTTACAAACCAATCTAGCAGTTTTCACAAAGAAAACAAAGAAGATAGGTCATTTGCGGAATTTGCAATAGCTAAGTATTTCTATAAAGCTACTTTATAAAGTAATCAATCCGAACGGAATTCTTATGGCTTAAGTTCATAATCTTAGACATACCACATTAACATTTTTGAAATTCTTATATTGTTGGCTTTCGCTTAGGGTAGAGTTTCATTCCAACGAATTCAATGTCTTCAGTTTATGCAGAAAAAAATCAAAAACGAAATTGTGTGCGTATAAAAGAATCAACTGTTGTCGGTTGTTTGGTCCAATTTATGAGGATTATAGCAACAAACGTTACTTTTTGTGATTCTAAAATTTAAAAAATATATTGGTCTTTCATACAACAAATATCAACAAAGAATACAAACAGTTCACAGCTGTAAACAACCACAATAATTTTGTGCACAACACACAGTTCGAACATTTTTTGCCATAGTATTCGTGGACTGCATTTCATTATTATAGTATTGACATCTTACTGTAAAAATAAGACGAACTAGTACAAAATATTATATAGAACAGATGTCGATTGAGATGGTAAACAACATTGTCATTAGTTTTGCACTAAACACGTTTTCATATTATTTGGTTTTATGTCTTCTTGCGGATGTCGAAATCGTTGTATTGGAGCTCTACCCTTATAGAAATCGGATGACAAAATTCCAAAATATTTCGACTTGTAGTTTGATGGAAATACGCTTAAATTTATTTAATGAAATTGTTTACACCTTAATGTCCATTTTGTGTTAGGATGTTAGGGACAAATATCCTTGGGAGTTTATCCTAGAATTTTCTCATATGGCGGGGCCCATTTTTTCTTCTTTGTAATATAAATTATTAACCATGTATCATCAACTCTAATAAAATTGAGTGAGGAAGTTACAGTCGGTTTAGGCCGACAGTGAGATTCATCTTTCTAGATTTTTCTTACGGACGGAATAACGAACATTGCTAGATGAATTTCGTTGGTGATGCTGATCCTACCGGTATACATTTTAGTGGGTCTCCCATCGTTCATTGCAGGTGAAACAAAAGGACCGTATTAAAATTTTATTCCTGGACCTAGGTTTGCCTCATGCCAAGTTAACATGTACTAGTTTATAAGATATTAACAAATTCTTATTAGGATGATACTTAAGATCAACAATTCTAATTAGTATGATTGAAATTCGATGAGTTTTTCATTTTAAACGGCTCGACTTTGTATTTGACGTACACGGAGGTACTGATTATATGAATTCATAAACTTAACCTCACTTTTTTCAAAGTTTTTATTTGACAAATTTCCTTTCCTTTCATATATGGAACCCGAATTATCTGCTAGTTTCCACATTTTCCAAAAATGCACACAATTTGTGCTCAACTTGGGAGTGCTTGGACGCTAATCCTATTTCGTTTGCTTGAACAGTAAATGTTCAACTCTTATGTTGTGGAATCGCATTCGCAATCTCATATTAACAAATGATCTAGAAAATTGCATTAAGAAATCAATTGGAAAATAAAATGCCATAATCACAAAACACTTTATTGCATTTCAAATTGACAACCCAACGCAGCACATAATTGAAATGGAAATTGGAAAAGCAAACCACTGAAAATATAAACACGAAAACAACAAAAAGTAAGATGTCAACAACTGCACACACAAATACAATTCTGCAACTCAAATCGAAATTAATAAGAATGAATGCAGCAGAGTAGAAGCAAAACAATAAAGAAAACTAAGTAAGGCGAAGAAAATTAAGTAAAATAATTATAAATGCAACAAAAAATGAAAAAAATGCAAAATTTGATTAGGTACATTGANCAAAATAATTATAAATGCAACAAAAAAATGAAAAAAATTCAAAATTTGATTAGGTACATTGATAATAAATAACAAATAATAAATAAATCAATAATTTGAAACATTTCAAAAAAGAAACAAACAAGAGTACATACAACTATTTCGGGTGAAGTGGTAATATTGGTAACAGATTGCTCCAGAATCGCCAAGAACCTCTATTCACAACAGTTTAGAAAAGGATATTTTCGAATTCGAAAGTTATTCCAAATGGACTGTTTTTTCCACCGACCATCATTTCCTATTTCGAGGTCTCACTCAATGGGTCCACTTTGCATACAACACAAGTTGTATACTCATAGATCGAAACCAGACATGTTAACTACAATACACGCGTTAAAGTGGAACCAGTAAATGCACAACATTGTTGCAACATACCAAATTGGGTAAAACATGTGATGCAGATGCGTTGAGCAGTCAAACGAAAAACAATGTACGATATAAAACTGATAAAAGAAACATATAGTATGAAGAGAGACAAAGATAGATGCGTGTCACACAAATTGGTTGTAGTTTCTTTGAATTTTATTTTATTGCTATTAACGCGATTAAAAATAAAAAGCATTTATCCATTTAGTCCGATATATATACTTGTACAGCAATACTTCGGGCTATATTTCGCTTTCAAGCATTTACTTGCTGGAACTAAAAACGAATAAACCGCGAATTTTAAATTGCTCAGATTGCTGAATACAAAAAGTTAATTGATTCCATTTCAAATGTTTTAGGCTCACCTTGATTTAAGAACCGGCCTTAATATTTTTTAAGGCAGTCAATCAACACAGGTGTGGGATTGTGCAAGTACGTAATGTATACAAATAATCATTTCCGAATATTTGTTTCTTGAAGACTCATTCAAAGAATCAAATAACAAAATATAAAAAAACAAAATAAAAGATAGACGTTAAAGTCAGTCAACGCGGAAATGAAAGCATTTGAGAGGGGCATTGCTATAAAATTTAAGAAATTGACAAAAGCCGGTTGAAAACTCTAAATATCTCCCAAAGGTGATTACACGTTTCATCATAAAGTTTGCTATGGTAATTTTGGGTCTTTGCTAGAACATTANATAAAGTCTGCTATGGTAATTTTGGATCTTTGCTAGAACATTATACTGCTTGAACAATATCGGTTAATAATTTTTGAATTCCTCATAAAATTAATATACCTGAGTTTTCTGAAATGAAAGCAATGTCTAGTTGTTTCATCGGAATTAAATATGAAATGATATATATTTCGTAATATATTACTGATTTTATTAAATTATCCGTTTAATTCCAATTTTAACTTATGCTAATTTCTCCCAATTTTACCTAGATGATCCCATCAGCCAGTTCCTACATCGGAAGCTACAAAAATTTGGTATTGCTGCTTCAGTTTTATATTATCATAATATATCACGGTTAGAAAAGAATCGAAAAATAACTTCGGGTACATTCAAATAAGTTTTACCGATGATTTTAATGAAAATGGCACAGACTAAAGGACTTTTGACAAATTTACTGATTCGCGTTACTTTTGTCTTTGAAAAAATATGTTATTTCAAATTATATCAAATAAAGTAGTAGTAGTCAAATACTCAAAATTAAAATAAATATTTTAAAAAATTCCAAGATGGTTCTAATAGGGACAAAATCTAGATGCATCAATACTCTATAACATTTAACATTCAGTGATTCTGTTTCTAACATTGTCTATTTAATATTTTTATTTTACCTTAAATCTAAGCATTGCACATTTATCTACTCGAATTGAATGCAATAGCAGCTGCTGATATTCTCCGGGTATTCTTTCTGTTCATTGTTAGTTCTCTTTTCTGTTGTGTGATTAAACTTTTAGAACATACCATACGTTTTAATTTTGTTCGGTGGCTAAAATTCTAATGTTATCAAAATCCGGTAGATAGTTGTGCATTAACATATGTTGGGCTAATTCTATGTTCATATTTTATCGTTTTTCTCTGAGGGTATTTTCTCCATTTTCATGTTGTTCTCATGTTCCTTAACGGAATTTCCTGCACTATACTTGCACTTTTTCCTTTTTATAGCAATCAGTCATAGACTTTGAAGGTATTATGGGTTTGTGCAAATTCGGAAATGCATAGAAATAATCAGTTCCGACTATTTATTTCTTGGACATATATTCATAGAATCCCAAAATAAAGCTAAATTTCGATGTCCGTCTGTCTGTGAACACAATATCCTGAGTAATTTTTGAGCTAGAATAACAAAATGCGCATTTTGCATATATTTTGAAAAAAAAAACCGATCGAGTTCGCGAACGAGCCAAATCTGTCCCTAATTTCGGGTACCTCCCAGTTCATTATGATAATAAGCATAAAAGCTAAGTTTGAACTGAAATTTGGTATTAAAGCATTACTAAGATTAATATCGGCCAAAAGATCGGGTACCTCCAATAGAACTTTTACTACCGATTTCACAGAAATAAGCATCGCATGCTACTCAAATTTATTACTTAGACATTTTTAAATCATTTTCATATTATTCTACGATATGACGAAAGCAGTCTTAAATTTTTAATACTTCACATAAGTGTTTTATCCTCGATTTTACTTTATTGAGTAAATACAAGTTGTTCCATGGTAGCTAATGAAATTTAATATTCTTGTAATATGTTAATGCTCTTATTTTTTCTTTCTATCTTAATGTGTGAAATTTACGGACATTTGGGTTTATGGGTTTTTGGGATGTTCATATAATATATTTCTATTTAAGAAAACTTAGTCCATAACTTGGATATGTGCATAACTTTGGAAACACCTCTCTTTAGAATTTTGAAATACACTTGATCGCTTCAATGTGAATGATTTGTTTATAATTTCTGTTAGACTCCATTGATTCTCCTTTGCAGTATATTTGTCCCATCTGATCTTTTTTAATGGTGACCCATAAGCTATTTGTAATCTTTGAAATGACTTTGACTCCTATCCTGTTAATATCGATCTACTGAGAGTTCAATTTTACCATCGCAAGAAGGGTACTTGTCCTAGCAACAATAACTTCAGAGCTAATTAAGATTCATAAAAAAATGTCACGGAAAAAGATTAAATATAATGACGGAATATGTGATACCACAGATATATTTTTATTTCTGTTCAGAATTAAATATTGAATAAATTTCAAGTGTTTGCTTTAATCTACAAATAATAAAATTTCAGCGGTCTCTTGAAGTTGAATTGGATTTTCAACTGTTTTAAGCTTTAGACGTATGTCGCTACAGGTATCTATTGCCAAAGAAACTTGCACTGTATGTGGCATTCAACGTGCTCGCTTGTGTACTTTGGCACAGATGCAAGTTTGAGGAGAAAAAATATTTTCAATTTCGTGCACAACTGATTTGCCAAATGCAAAACTACAGCAAAACAAACGAAAAATAATAGTAATAATAATAAAAATAAAATTGTAGAAACAAATAAACCCACACCATAAATAACTAAATCTAATAAATAAAATATATAAAATTAAACAGAATATTGAACGTTTCATTTTGACTTTAAAGTGAGTGATTCTTCTAACATTGCTTCATTTTGCCCATAATTGTACGCTTGCCAAAAATTTTACAGGCTTTGTGTTGCAAGGAGAACACAGCATCGCGTTTCCAAGCGCTATAACAACAATACATATTTTTGCGCTTTATTTGGCAATGTCATACTTCACCTATAACCAATAACTTACACTGCAAGCGGGAGCGTTGCAGTAGCAGCTATCTTCAAGTGCAGCCAAAAGTAGAGCGCCGCTTGTGTGTCGCACATGAAGCGCGTATTTATTGAATTAAATGCTGATTGTCGCGGCTGTTGCGGCAAACATATTGTTGGCAACATATGCGCTGTAACACAATACCACTACATTACACCACACACAATGCAGACCCTACATGTACTGGCAAAAAAGCAAAGCAATAAATAATAATATCAATCGTAAGCATTTAGCAGCGGCAACAATGGCATCAACAGCCGCAGCAGCGACGCTGCCTGGCTCGCTGGCACAACAATTGCTGTGACAGCATTTGCCTCTTTCTGGCAATAACTTTGATAATAAATCCCACATGTGTTTGCTATAATAGTGCCCTTGGGGCAAACAGAACAGAAAATATAAAAATAAAAAATAAATTTGAAAAAATTGACTTGAAAATAGCAAATAGTAGTTGGAAAGCGAGTTGTTGGCTGTATGCGTGGCTTGGCAGCACAACAGCTGACATGCCTTATGCGCTGGCTGCATCAATGTAACCAATATTTTCATGTTATTTGTAGCAGCAACTGCTGATACAGCAGACATTAAATGAAAAATTAGCAACAGCCAAATTGTGATATTTTAATCAGCAGGCATCGCCATGTGGATTGAATAACGCGCACTAATTAAAAAGCAGTTGCTACAGCAACTGCAACTGCAGACAGCGCCAACATTTAACAATTGTACGGCTGCTACTGTGTAATTTGAAATTGTGACAAACAATGTATCTACGTAAATCAATTTATTTTTTTATTTCAAATAAATAAACATTAATAAATGAATAGGCACTTCTGTTTCTTGATATCGAAAAAAAATTAAGCATACGATGTGTTGTCTACTCAAATATATAGTAATGATTATAAATGCAAACTCTTTTTCAGGTATTGTGTTATTGTAGGAAAAAAGTTCTTTGAATTCTTTGATAATTTTTTATTTTCTTTATAATTAATTTTATTATTATTTCTGAAGTATTGATTTTTCATTTATTTTTTTATATTCATCACGCAATCTCAATTTTGATGACTAAGGAGACAGCCAACGTTATCAAATTGAGACACTTCATTATTTTTTTCTTTTGAAAGGCTACTTTTAAGTCTCTGCGTAAGGCGCACTAAGACCCCATCAGGTCTAAGTTCGGCATATCTCCGTAATGACACTTTGCGCCACAAAATAGCATACCGTGACTTGACGAAGCCGAATGACGCAAAATGTGGTTTGAGGTATGGTGACTTCATTAACTATAAGTATGTGATGCTTCCAACGAACGCAGACAACATAAAATTTATAGTAAATGCGGCTTTAGACTGGTAGAAAAAACAAAGAGTTTGGATCTTGTAACTGCTGAGCAAAGGTACTTAACGTCAATGCAGAATAATTCAGGAGGCATTCCTAGGAATACAAATTTCCAAATTTCGAGTTGTTAAAGGATTTGTTAAANAGCCTAGGAGCATTCCTAGGAATACAAATTTCCAAATTTCGAGTTGTTANGGAGGCATTCCTAGGAATACAAATTTCCAAATTTCGAGTTGTTAAAGGATTTGTTAAAAATGGTTTAAGTTTTAAATCAAAACTAACAACTTTTCGAAACCCATAAAAATGACTACTCTTTGCAACAGGTTTGATAACTACCTCATTAAAAAATTGAGTTATAGAGCCTTCTGTAGACAAAAACCTACATAAACAATGAGTTTTTATGTTTTCGAAAGATAAATCATAATTCAGTTATATAGAACTGGCTAAAATTATTGCATATGGCGTGTAGTTACGAGCTGTATTAATTCCAAGCTGATGTTGATAAAATCAAACGAATTGAAATCCAGAGGGCCTACGCTAAAGACTCTCTCTCATATGGAATGGTCACAACCTGTGTCATTAGAAAAGGAAGGCTGAATATGCATTGCACAGACCTAGTAACTACNTCATTAGAAGAGGAAGACTGAATATGCATTGCACAGACCTAGTAACTACGAAAGACGTCACAAAGACGCGGTTATAGTTACCAATTGAGAAAGAGAGTTAGAAATTGTATGAATATTCGATAATTCTTTGGATTTTGTATTATTATTTGACTTAACACCAACATTAAATATGTATAAAAAAAAAATTCCTGAAGGCTCGTTTGGGAGTATCTTTTTGAATGGCTACAGTACGAACTGCTACCCCGTACATAATCTATCAATAATGAAAATTACGACGAATAAAATAGCTCTGAATAGGAATGCGGACTCGCGTATATTCTTAGTAGCATCTCAGCATTGCTATTCCATTGACATAAAAGTAGCTGGCAAGATAATTGAAGGAAATAGTTGAGCAAAATAGTGATGTTAAGCCTAAGAGTAAAAAATAAATAAAGTAAGAAAATATCAGGCGGCTTAGATACGACGTTTGGAGATTGCCTCCTCTCGAAAAAAGCAGATGCCATGAAAAACAGGGTAGATCTTCAAATCCAATCTCGAATAAAGAAGAGTTTTGAACAAACATTTGGCTCACAAACAATTAAGGCTTTTTCCATACTGACTTCATTACTATCGACTCATTAGTTAAATTTCTGCTTAATTAGGAAACGAACCTGGCTTTTGAGTGCATAAAAGTCCTGCGCTACCCTGAAATTTGTTGGATAACGCCGAAGTTTTATGCACATCACCGATGAAATTTGCATAGCGTATTAGAGTTCTAGGCATATATTTGTAATATCCATAACAAGTGGTCGTATTTCTATCATATTATATACTGGTATAAACTAGAGCTATTATACTCGCCATGTCCGTCCAATGTCGCCCTGTTACTAAGGAAAAACTTAAAAGACGGCTTTAAGTTGGATCCATTAAAACTTGGCATTAATTCTCTTTTGGAAGATTTTAAATTTAAGTTTGAATGAAGTCAAAATCATATCAATTATTCATGTACTTCCACTACAACTTGTTTCTAAGAATTGGGGCCTTAGGGTGTTAAAAGCAAATATATGTGAATAAAATTACGAAATTAGGTATGAAATGATAGCATCCAACCGTTTCCCAAAAATGGGCTCTATTACTCGGAAAAGTTTCGGAGTTTTCTGCAAAATTAACCACAAGGATCATTTAAATTCAACAACTAAATTCAACATATTATTGAGATGTCTTTGAAACAATAAGCATTGGATGAAAATGAATATGTAGTTCCGGTATATGTATTACGCTCAAGAATTCAAAGTTTGAGTGAATAATTTTCAATAAAACATAATTGAAGTATTCGGTAAATCTAGCTCAAGTTCTTCTTTCTACCTTTTTTTACGTATAAACGTTACTTGTCAAATCGGTTTCCATCGTGAAAGGTGTTCATACCTCCATTTAGGTGTTACAAACGGGTGATACTTGTCAAATAAATTGGCGATATATGCAGCATCCAAATTTGATCATAATTATCAAAATTATAAAAAGTTATTCTGCCAACGGACCGGCGAAGATCTGCGTATGTACAAAACCAAAATTTCCTATCCTACAGAGCTTGCCACTATATATTAACCATCAAACAAACCCATTTAAGATTTAAAACGTTTTCCTTTAATTTTCTGTGTGTGTTTTCTGTGATGATTTAAGGCTGCAACCTTCAATGGACTCACACACAACTACAGATGCGCACACCACAGACATAGACGACTAAGGGCATAATGGAAAAAATGAATCTTGTGGCAAGCGCTCGATAATGATTACAAAGCGGCTGGGATAACTTACACTTGAATGGTTAAACATATGAGGAACTGCACTTACAAATGAGCAAAAAAATGTCTACAACACCAACAACAGCAGCAGAAGCAGCAGCAGCCACAATGTGTAATGTTAACACAGCAGACAAATGAGAATTATTGTTCTTGGTTGTCGTTTGCTGATGACGGGTGTTGATGACAAGGTAAAATTTACAGCTGCACACAGACAGCCCGCCAGCAAGTCTGCAACTCATCTAGTGCGCAGGCAAGTGAAGTGTTGTTGATGTTTTCAAACTGATTTAAAAACANGGCAAGTGAAGTGTTGTTGATGTTTTCAAACTGATTTAAAAACAAAAAATAATAGAAATTGTAAAACAAAAATGAAATAGAAGTAATAATATTGAAAACATTCCAAAGCTTGCAAAGCTGAAATGATTATAATGCTAAGGATGATGCAATACAGGTGGTGTGATAGCGAACAACAGACAGTTGCGCAAAATGATGATGATAATCAAATCGACAAACCCTGTTGGTCTCAGAGCGATTTTCGAGCACTGTATGCGGATCAAAAGGAATTGTGGCATGGGCGCAGTAGCTGCTGACAGGCAATTGTTGATTTAACAAGTATGACTATGAGTTGGCGGCATGACTGGCTGGCAGGTTCTATGACATGATGATAACACCAATTTTTAAATGACTGTCATCTGATACACTAAGGTAAACACGCTGCAGTGCTGTGCAAATGCATGAAAATGCACTAAAGCCACCTCTTGGGTGCACACGCAAGGTGTCTGCTCTGCGGGTTGACAACGACAGCAGTTGAACTGCTGTGTGTTTGTATGTTACAGCCACACTTTATGTGCTGTGTGTATGTGTGTGTGTGT
>JXOS01062479.1:0-10206 GCA_001015075.1 Cirrula hians
TAAATTAAATTAAATTAAATTAAATTATTCATTAATTTGATAGTGGCTCCAATACACTTATCACACTCAGTAGCCGTTAGAATGCTCAATGCATCTAGCAAGTGATTTGAATTTGATTAATGCATTTTGTTCGTGTAATAAATAAAATCAAAACGAGTGCTTTAGCGGTATATATACGAATGGAACAGACAATAAGCGTGCTAATGGCTGCTGAGTCGCGTTAAATTTATAAGAGCAAAAGGGTTATGTTTGACTATGGAATATATGTAAAGAATGTATTATATATTATGTTTATAATATATAAAAATTTCAATTTCCCGGTGCTGTAAAAACTTAATTAATTTTTAATTTAATTTAATTTTTGATGTCAATAATTTAAGAAAACGCTTTGAAATTTTTATATATTGTTATACCCAACAGTCAATTGATTGGTGTATTATATGTTTTAAAATTAAAAAATTGAATATAAAATCGATGGAGCGATGTCCATCTGGCCTGTCTGCCTGTCACCTCAGTAACTTCAGTAGTTGTTGAGATAGTTTGCTGAGATTTTGTTTCTGAACATATTCTGTAATAAATAAGGTCAAGTTCGTTAATGGGCATTATTAGTTCATAACTTCGAGTAGCTCCCATAGAATGTTTACTCCCCATTTCTCGAATAAGCTTATTAGTCGGGTATTTCATCGCTCCAGAAAGCAGATATGTAGTAGGTATGTTTTCATTAAATATTTACTACTGATTTCACAGAAGTTTGCTTAAATTGCGATTTATTTCGTCGCATGCTACTGAAATTTTGGTGTGAGAACGCCTTTTAAATCATTCTAGGTATTTCGCAATATCATGACATTTTGTATTCAGTATTAAAGACTTCAATAAATATTTTTAGTACTTGTTGGATATAATAATAGGCAAAAGACTTTATAATGTTATGCTAATGTAAAGAATATAATTATTTGCTTATTTGCCTAGCAGTGTGTAGCAAGTTCAAACTGCAGCGCAAGTATCAATGAGCAAAGTCTTCAGCATACACTACCGTGCAAAAGTATCTGCCCACTCTATTGTACCAATTTCGTATACCCATAAGTTATTTGCTTATGAATGAAAGCATTTCAAGTTTGGAACATATATTATTTGTCTTAAAATTAAACTGATAACTTCAATATTTTTGTCATCAAAGATTTATATCTCGAAAATTTGGCCTCCTTTTCGAATAATTTCACAACAAAGTCTTGCCATTCTCTGAATTAATTTGTTCAATGTTTTTTAAATATAGTTTATTTCAAATATCATACCTTTCTCTCCAATTCACCCCACAGCGGATAGAATAGAATTGAGACGATGTGCATCGCATGAGCCAGCTTCCTGGATCTCTAAAATACGACTTCCAAATTTCATTGTATGCTTTGGATTATTATCTTGCTCAAACACGATTTTCCGATCAACAAGTCGAATCCCAGTGGCCATGGCATGATCCTGTAAGATCGTTTTGTGCTGGATTTTGTTAAGGATTCTTGCGATTCTGCCGAGCTTACCCACATTTCCGCCGGCGAAACAAACCATTATATTATGGAATCTCCATTGTGTTTACACATCAAACATAGTTCAGACGCACGTGCCCGGTTTAGCGCTTCATTAAAACCCGCGTTTTAAACCCGAATACTTTAAAATTTGGATTCATCGGACTAAAGGACCTTGGACCATTCGTTTAAAGTCCAGTTTTCATATCTTTTGATTTTATTTTCTGGTTGAAGCAGACGTTTTTTCTTCACAATTCTGTCATTCTTCAGTTTTAGGGTTGCCACGCTAATTGGATTTGATCGGCTGCTGTTAAGATGGGTGGAGCTGTTAAGCGTCGATTTTGTTTACTAG
Organism: Cirrula hians; assembly: GCA_001015075.1. NCBI lineage: Eukaryota > Metazoa > Arthropoda > Insecta > Diptera > Ephydridae > Cirrula > Cirrula hians. Next base: position 1,870 of record JXOS01062479.1, read on the forward strand.
TTGTATCCTCATGTTTTGTTATTGTTCTGGGCCATTTCGATTAACAATGAATCCCTCGCATATATAGTTCACGATTCTTCTCGAAATTTTCAGTTTCTTTTTAATTGTTCGATTACTTTTACCCGATTTGTGTAGTGAAAAAATTTGCTGACAAATTTCAAATAAATTAAATCCGTAGATTTCGACATTTTCTGTTTAAATTTGTGATGTTGAGAGTTTGGGTCTTCGCTGCAATGTTTTTACTCGGTTGTTCTTTGTGTAATGCAGCTCAATTTGCATTTTCATTTCTACATAGACGTTTATTATTTCCTTAATCCATCATTAAAAATCAAACTACCTATAGTATGTTGGAAAANGTTTATTATTTACTTAATCCATCATCAAAAATCAAACTACCTATAGTATGTTGGAAAACTACTCTCATTCTTTACCCAATACGGAAATTTCCAGAATTACCCTTTTCAGCAGAGTGACATTTTTTTTGTTATCTGGTCGAAAAACCAACTTTTTTTTTTTTGCATATTATTAGGTACAGGTTGCATAGTATTTTTACAGCGATGAATGGAAAGTACATTCATATTGGATTATTTAATTTTTAGGGTGGCCAAAGACTTTTTAACGGTAGTGTATGTAATTTTGTTTTTGCCAGCGCAGAAATTGCAGATATTCAAATGCTTAATAATACACCAATTATTGTATAAATCCGGTTTTAATTACAATTTTCGAAATCAAAATCTAAACAAATATATTGTTTGTATATTGTATATTGTGAATGATAATATGAACATTCAGCATTAATGTAACGGCTGCAGCTGCTGCGCTTTGTTTTTGCATCAAGCTCGAGCTGGCCATTGAGCGCAAAGCGCAGCGAGACTCTGCGCTTATGTACGCTTATAAGTGTGTATACCTACTAAACATTAATTTTATTATTATTTATTAATACTTGGCTTATGTTAATGCATAGTAACTAGCACTTAATAATTAATTTTATTTTGCAGTATAATACACATTTTAATAACAAGTACAACAATCAATACATTCATCACAAGCAGGTCGAAAAGTGAATATGCTGAATTTTTAACTTGAAAAAAGTAGACAGCGTTTTTAATTTAAACAGCAAGCATAGCAGGTGCATTGATTTTAATTATTGCCGATTTATGATGCAGAGTAATTACATAGCATATCAAAAAAAAAAAAATAATAAAAAAATAAGCATAAGCCGGCACTAATTAATTATATAATTTATTGATTGCTTTCAGGCATGTAATTGCAATCAATGCTGGCAATGGCATGTCGTTGTAGGCGTTATTAGCGCATTGTAGGGTGAATGCTGGCCTCAAAGTCAAGTTGGCTATAATAAAGGATGTGTGTTTGCATTTGCATAATAATTGTGTACCTGCAAGTGTTATGAATTTTTGTTATTATTATTATTATTTTTTTTGTGTGTGCAAAAATTTGACACTGAAATGTTAATTATTGTCTCACACGCTGACGCATAGCAACGCCAATGCGGAACTTTGCATGCAACGCGGCAACTAGCTTAATGGAGCAATAAAGAATTTTAAGGCACGCGTTTGGTAAAAACATATGCTAAACGATAGTATTTTATGTCATGTTAAGAGTGCTGCGATATTATTGTCACTGGCATTGACATTGGCCTATATTTCATATTTTAAAATTTATTTTTGGTTTTGCTATATTTAATTTAATTGGAATATAAGATTCGAAAGTAAAGCGTGTCGGCCAACATTTTAAAAACGTTTCAGCTACTGACTGAGCTTGAATCTTGAATACCGCACCCATGTGTCATGGCTACAGTTTGCTTCAATGGAATTGCTTTGAATGACTGTGTAGGACCTGAGAATGAAGCCAGCCTACGGATGTCAGAACAATACTCTGCTATGCAATGGTAGTGTGGATGACTATATTCCAATTAGCTAAGAGAGAACCGTGTCTCATGATGCAAAGTTAACTTAAAGGTTAACTGACCCCTCTCCACAATATACTTAATATTCATCTATAAGACTATAAGATAGCCTTAAAGAAGAAACTTCAAAGAGAGTGTGGAATCGTAGCTGAATATACTAAAGTTCAACACACCTAGCAACAATTCTTCACCCAAAAGCTTGTAATCACTCTAGCATGTGACATGCACTATGCCTTGCCGTTTGTGTAGGATTCAATGCGGGAACAGTGCAGAAAAGCACACAGTTGATTCAAAATCCGTCACAAATGGGCATATGTTATTAGAACTTTCACGCAGATCGTAGTAGTGTCTTTAGCTTTGTATCCTTGGAACCTTGAACTTTAGAATACCAGGCATGTGAATCATTTTACTTGCGTACACTCAAACAGCCATTAAAGAAATTTCTACTGGTTCTAAAAAGTCCGAAGCAGTTCAATTGTCTAAGACAGNATTCAATTGTCTAAGAGAGGGCCATTTGATGTTCTCTATGAGATTATCTCTTTGCGCTACATCCTATATACGTGTGCGACTTCCACGGCAGTTGTGCAGGGCACAGACTGCCGCTACTTAAGCCAAGTTAGTCAGTGCGAGCATACGGTAGACCCAGTGCTTGCATGTTACACCACGCACTATTCATGGTCATGGCACACATGGCTGGAGCCTTAAACTAGCTTGCCAAAATATAAACTCNCATACACGCACTATTCATGGTCATGGCACACATGGATGGAGCCTTAAACTAGCTTGCCAAAATATAAANGCACTATTCATGGTCATGGCACACATGGCTGGAGCCTTAAACTAGCTTGCCAAAATATAAACTCAAGCCATGAAAGACGAACTAAGATCTAAAAACTTACAATTTCTCGAAAGAACACTCTTATCGCATAACAGCGAAACACGCAAACTATACAACAAGTCAGACAGAATTGTGTGAATTGTCTCCAACAAAGCATCTCGATTTTTAAAGCCTGTCGTGGAATAATGACTGCTCATCAAGTGTTTAGACAAATTTTTTGGTCTTGCGAGCACGAAGAAGACCACTAAATCCTTTTCAAAATTCTCCAGCAATAGTGATACAGAAATGAACCCCAGTGCCGCGCATATCTTTTGGCACAATTCAGGAAAGTCATATCCCCCTCTGTAGGCATAAGATGTCAAATGTTGCTCAAATGGCTGAGCAGCTACATCTACCAATAATGTAATTAATTAGGACTGCAGTTAATATATATTAAGATATTGGAGCACAATAGCTTATAGTACAAGCTAAACCTAAAGAGCTATGCAATGGATCCATCCAAAGTTAACGGAAGACGTAGTTGTAGATTTCAATCAGTCAACTATTAAAAAATGTATTTTATTTTAAATTTTTTCGATCAGAAAATTCTTGTTCAGTATATAAATGTACAGTAGCCATATTCTACTGGAACTGGCATGTGCTCCGTCCCATAAATGTGACGTTTTCTTAGTAACTCAGCTCAATCCGTTCGAAATAAAATGGTCATAACTCCGTTTTTCTACCAACCACTGAGCATAGAAATTCAGCCAACTCTTCCCAAAAGTATGGGGCAAATACTTAAAGAGGGATTAAAGCTACATTTAACGATTGAATGGTTCTCCAAATTAACAGGGGAAAAGCTTCCCTTTCCATTCACTATCTGAAGAGTATTAAGTATGCGCCAAGGATTTACAAATGGTTTTTTTTTTATTTTTTTGTTGGGACAAGAAAGCTTTTGCATAATTTCTAAGTTATGAGTGTCCATATGATATTAAACGAATCCCGGCTTCCATAATAACGCATTTTGAATTCACGCATGCATAATCACTCATACGACGTGGATGTCCACAATCTGCGTAAAGGCAGAATATTTTGCTCGCTGCAGGTGAATTCTTTAACAATAAAATAAATTAGAAAACATGTTTATTTAAGCGTACTAAAACAACGCAATGTTTGAAAAATATTTGAAAATTAAATTTAAAAAAAAAAATTATTAGCAAAAAAAATAGTGAACAAAAAAAAAAATTCATTTTCTTGCAATAAAATAAACAATTAATTTATAAAAACCACAAAGAAGGATGTATTTCTTCATTAATTATTCTCAGCAACTCAAGTGGTAGACAGTCCCAAATGTAGCCCATTAATTTTTGATAGAAAATACATAGTAGTAGTAGATAGTAGTCAACATGGACGTTTAGAAAACTCTGAAATTCTATTGTTTTTGTATTCAGAGCACACTTAAACAAATAAAACAATAAAAAAACTGCATAAATATTCTCCTTGCAACCAAAGCAATTGTCTTGCTAACGAGAAGCAATTTCGGCAATGGTGAATTTCCAAAAATTGTTAAAAATATATCCAGCATTATTTGACAAAAATTTTGTATTTTGAAACATTTGTATTCCAAATTTTATTATTGCATTAAATATTTTACTACATTTTAAGTGCTTTATTGAAATCTATAAATTATAAGGTGTTAAATAAATTAACTATAAATAGAGCTGACAAAAAAATAAAATTTATTGCCAAAAACGTGTTTTGGTTAGTTAAAATTGTAGTAAAATTGTTCATAAAGAATGAAATAGTTTTAAATTAAGACACAATTTAAAAGCCATGCGCATACCACTTAAAATTAGACTGTAGTCTAATATAAAGCAAATTTCACAATTTTTGTTATTAAATTACAAATAACAAGCAAATGAGACGTGCGAAGCGGGCTAAGCAAACGTGTGAAGCGGTCTAATTTAAGAAAAAAAAATAAATAAATAAATAAATAAATTTAAAAAATGTATGTAATGTGAAGTTTTTTTTGTTTTTAATTAAGCTTTTTCATATGTTAGAGTGTCGTATATTTTTAAACTCATCTGTCATTGACTGAGGGAAATTTGTGCAGGGTAGATAAAGCAGAAAAATAATTAGTTCCGAATATATATTTTTTGTAGACATATGCATAGAATCAAAAAAATAAGGATAAATACCGATGTCATTTATGTTGTATAGTGTCGTATATTTTTTAACCCATCAGTGATTGAGTGAGGGAATTATGGGTTTGTGCCAGGTAAATAATGCATAAAAATAATCAGTTCCGACATGTTTCTTGGAGACATATGCATAGAATAAAAAAATAAGGTGGCAATATGTATATCTGTCTGTGACCGCGATAACTTCACATTATATTATACTATTCACATTTATATTATATTATTACTATATTTTGTAAAAAACTAGAACGAGTTCGTGAATGGGCGCAAGCAGCCCATAATTTTGGGTAACTTCCATATGTAGATTATCCACGGTTTCAATCAGTAAAATTGCCAGGTATTGTATTGCATGCCACTGAATTTTGGTTTCAAAGCATTTTCAATTATAGCAAAATCGGTTCATAACTTCGTGTAATCCTCATAGAACTTTTACTCCCAATTTCACGGAAATTACTGTTAAAGTTAGGTGATTCGTTGTAGATCACTGAGTTGCGGTATGGATGCATTTTTGGATCATAGTTATGATATTACAAAAATTATACCAAAATTTGTCGATAACTTCAAGTACCCCCCATAGAACGATTACTCCCGATTTCAGGAAAATTTTTAGGCAATTGAAATTGGAAGAATTTTAAGGTATTTGGATTGGCATGATATTGAAAAATTACAGCAAAATTGGTAAATAACTTCAGTTGCCATTCATAGATCTTTTACTCCCGATTTGACGGAAATTAACATTAAAGTCAGGTTTGCCTTTGTAGTTTTGTGAGATTCGGTATGGAAAAATTTTTGAGTCATTACATTGACATTTTCAAACTAAAGTAAAATCGGTCAATAACTTCAGGTATCCCTTCAGGTATAAGCATAAAAGCCAAGGATTTGCATTCTACTAAAATTTGGTATGGAACTATAATTGGGTTCATTGGTCTGTACAAAACTAATGCTACCTTTTCACAGAATCTTTACTCCCAATTACATAACTGATGGGCATTATGTAGTCAGTCTTGACCAACTATTACATCGAATTTGTTTTATTATTGACAAGTTAAATTATCAGCTACAAGCTACAGGTACAAACTGTTGTCGTGCAGCGGCCTGCACGCTATATTGAGCGTTGCAAAATTGGCCTACCTCATACTATTCGATAATATGAAGTATTAAAAAAATAATTTCAACAATTCAAAGAAAAAAAAATAAATAAATATTAAAAAAAACAAAAATTAATTAAATAAATTTAATTAGTTTAAAAAAGAGAAATATAATAAATGATTTTAAATCTGTATTGTGGGCAATACACGAATGTTTTGTCGGCATAGCAAACTTTTTAAAAGAAAATGCAATTATCGCAGGCTTTGTGGATTTCACATGCAACAGCTGCAAACTGCATATGATTTCATTAATTACTGCATTGTATGTTGTGTGGAAAATACAAAATTTTAATTAAAATTGCATTCACGTCAAAGAACGTTATATTTGCCTTTGCTCCCATTGCAATTTAATTAATAGTTAATTCAGTTTTAAATGCAACATTGAGATTACGCTGACGGCGCATTTACATGCAGCATGTTGTTGCTGTTCTGCACTATATTCATGGAATTGCTGCTGCAGTTTTAGCTGGCTTCTATATTTGCTCTATCATACAAATTAAACACAAAAAGTTGCATTCAAATTAGTATTAATTTCATTTATTGTCCACTTGCTGCTGTCGCACAGTTGTGCAAATTAAGCAAAGAAGTCGAAATGTGAATTATAATTATATTGAGGCACCAGACACAAACACACACGCACGCATAGTGATCGTTGCTTATTTAGTGCAGAAATAAACACCTATAAACATAAAAATAAAGTTCATAGATATAAACATTTCATCGCACGTAGCCTTAGCCGTTATTCGCCACCTGCGCTTAATTGTCTCATTTCCAATTTAATGACATTTCCATTTTGTCATCTTGTATGGCTTAAGCTGTACATGTTGAGTACTAAAAACTATATTGCAGTTATCAAAATAGACGTTCATAATCTGCTTTAAATCATAGTTTGCATTGGAAGCTGTATGAAAATGAAACGTGCAGAGAGAGTACTTGAGCTTGTATTAATAATTACAGTTTGCATGTAAATGAGACGTGCCGAGCCAAATTGCACTATTTCAGGGGCATGTTAGTAGTTTTGAATTTATGGCGGGAACATACAAACAATTGCGTTTATTTAAAAGATTTTCACGGCAATGNGGAACATACAAACAATTGCGTTTATTTAAAAGATTTTCACGGCAATGAAACTAATAGCTGCAACCAGTACAAAAACCACGCGTGTACCGCATTGTATGGAAATAAAATTTGCGGAGTTAGTCAAAAGGTTGCACACAAAAACCACAATTTGTATGCAAATGAGACGTGCAGAGCGAGTCGATAGCTTTGTAAGTGATTTATAATAAGTAGCTGACAATTACAGTTATCGACAAATATTTTTTAATGTTTTTTTTGTTAATAAAAATATTATGGATATAAGAAACTATTTAAATTTAAATTTTACTCTTTTTGTTTCGTTAAATGACAATCAAACTGATGAACAACGTTTCTGGTATAATAAATTTTTCGGACCAGCCATTCGATAAATCAATGTCAATGTTAAAAAGCAATAAAAGCTGGCAGTAATTTAGGTATTTATGTAGTAGTTATTTTTTAGTCACCTTTAGCCACTGCTAATTTTTCGTAAATATAAAATTTATTGCTTTGCTTCAGCGCATGCATTCAAAACACTATTAAAATGCTTCAAATAAATTGCTGCAAAAAGTCAACAAACAAACAACGGCAACATTATTTCAAATTAATTATGCAATAACTGCCAGCTGCAAATGACGCAAAGGTCTTTCTGACGTCATCATGCTAGGTATGTTATTATGCATTTACTGTTGTTGCTATTATTACGTATTAATTAGCCACCAGTTGTTATAATTGCTGCTGCCGTTACGGGCGCTGCTGTTGTTGCAGTTAAAAATTTATGCATAGCATGTACTGCAGCCAGCGCTTATGAATCAATGCAATGTCAGATAAACAACAAAACATGAAGCATAACAACACATTCGAGGCAACTACAAACAAGAGTAAAGCGAACTAACGCTCATTTATAATTTGTTAATGACAAAATTAAATGTTACTGTTATAATTTATTTTAGTTGCGCATACTAGCAACAGCTCAATTAGTATTTCCAACAACAATAGCTAGCAGCTATTCTCAGACCAAGGTATTACAATTAATGACAGGCTTTAATAAGAGCATTTAACACATGTTGCGCATACCACACGTTGGTTGGCTTTGTCTTTGCGAGAACATTTGCTGTTTGAACGGAACTTAAAATTTTATTAATAAAATATGCTAGAATTAAAAGAAAA
>JXOS01062505.1:356-12447 GCA_001015075.1 Cirrula hians
AAAAATATAAAAACTAAAATTAAAATTAATGAGAAATATTAAATTGGATATTATTATTATTTTTTTATTATTTATAATGTTCTGTTTATGTTATGTATTATTGCTTTTATTTGTAATTTAAATTATTTTTTTATTTTTAATTTAAATTATCATTTTATTTTTAATTTCAATTATCTTATTAAATTTTATATTAATATCTTATTAGTATTTTTTCAATTTATTTCTAATTTTAGTTCATTTTTTGTTTCATTATTTCTTTTTTTGTTTTTAATTTAATATTTATAATTTTAATTTTTCAATATTGTTTTTAAAATATTATTATTTATTTACTTAAACTGTGTATAGTGTTAATTTATATCATAAAAAATTATTTATACTTTTTTTATTTCGTTTTTCATTTTTTTTTGTTTTTTTTTTGTGGTTTTTGGTGGGTTGAAGTGTATCCTCGACAGAATACTACTTCGACTCCAGATGAATGCATTGTGTTACCCTTGGCAATAACTTTTGGCCGACAATAATCACGCACCTCCAGCTGCAAAATTTAAATGTTTGTGTCAGGAAGCAGGATTTTTGTAGTCTCCGCTAAAAATGGAAGAGCCACATAAGCCACCGCTCAGCCACTGACCACACGTGGTCCGTGCGTTACGCTGTGTAGATTTCGATGGGTAATTTGCATATTGAAAAAANCGCGTTGCGCTGTGTAGATTTGGATGGGTAATTTGCATATTGAAAAAAGTAATGCAATGAGTCAGANTGCGTTACGCTGTGTAGATTTCGATGGGTAATTTGCATATTGAAAAAAGTAATGCAATGAGTCAGAAAGGTCTCGAAAACTATTGGCTGGTCATGCTCCATATACTCAATTATCCTGCGGCGCTGACGTTAAGGCCATTGCGCAATCAGACTATCGGCGAGCATTGGCATGTGCCATTGACGCTAGCTACCGAGACCATTCCAAACGCGATAACAGCGCATGCAGTTTTGCCATTTCAATGCAATTTTCTATTCTTCTTCTTCTTCTTCTTCTTGTTGTTGTTGTAGTACTTGATGCTAATGCAGTTATAATGCTTATCGGATGGACTGTATGGCTATTGTTGTTGTAAAATTGGCGTGTTTGCAGTTGATAGCAGCGCTGAGAAGCTTTCCTCTTGTAAAGCTAAACGCTTTGAAGAAACTTTTCTACCCATGGCACGCCCGGAACTTTAACCGAAGCTTGACTTCACTTTGCTGCCAGCGCTAACAGGAGCACCTACTTGTGGACTATAAGCTGCCCGGTGCAATGCCAAGGCATTGCAGCGGCGTCAAAGTTACAGCCACTCGCTTGGAGCGATGCTTGGAAAAATGTNCCAGTTAGAACCACTCGCTTGGAGCGATGCTTGGAAAAATGNTGCAGCGCCGTCAAAGCTAGAATCACTCGCTTGGAGCGATGCTGGAAAAAATGTGGAACCACTCGCCCCACCCACACCAAACACAGCACTTGAACCATTTAAACTTTGTTTATTTTCACGACATAGTTCCTAAACGCAACTGGCCCACATGGTGGCCCAATAGCGCGGCAAAAGAATAAAAAAAAATTAAAAATAAATAAAAATAAAATAAANCAAACACAGCACTTGAACCATTTAAACTTTGTTTATTTTCACGACATAGTTCCTAAACGCAACTGGCCCACATGGTGGCCCAATAGCGCGGCAAAAGAATAAAAAAAAATTAAAAATAAATAAAAATAAAAGAAAACGCAAGGAAATGGAAAGGGCGCAGGCGTAAATGTTGAAGTAAGACCTAAAGCTGCAGCAGCGGGTGCGCTTTAGGCGNCAGCGCGGCAAAAGAATTTAAAAAAATTAAAAATAAATAAAAATAAAAGAAAACGCAAGGAAATGGAAAAGGCGCAGGCGTAAATGTTGAAGTCAGAGCTAAAGTTGCAGCAGCGGGTGCGCTTTAGGCGAGCATAACGCCGCAGGGATTCTCTGTGAAGGTAGTGCCCGACGCCGTGTTGTTGAATCTGCAAAATGGTGCGGATGCATGGGCAGCGGCTTTGGCGGCCTGCTGCGCATTGGCCAGCGTGCGCGCTACGATCAGCAGCTTGCCGCTCAGGCTGCTCTCAACGGCACTGAGCGGCTGAATGTGCTGCGCGCTAGCGGCCACATAGATGTCATAGTTCAGCCCATACAACCCGAAGAGTAATTCGATTTCATGACGCAGCTGCTCAGCGCTGAGCAGCGTGTTGGTCTGCGGATGCTGCAGCAGGAGCGTGGCGCGTGTGCTGCTAGTGAAGCGCGGCCGGACATCGTCGGCCAGCATGACATTCGCCCAGCTGCCGTTGGGCAATTGCAGCTCTTCCAGCGAGCATATGCTGAGCTGCAGCTCGATGCCTTTCAGATCGACTGCCTCCTGCATGATTAGACGCTTGCGGCTCAGCTCGTCAGCGGCATAGGCTTTGAACTCGGACTTGATGGCTGTTTGGATCATGCTGTGGTAGCGCTGCACGACTTGCTCCAGCTGCTGCTTGTCCTTGTCCTTGTCCTGCTGGCCGCTGAGCGCATAGTAGATGAGCACGGGATCGGTTGGTATGAGCTGCGCCTTCTTTTTGAGCTTCTGCACGCGATTGATGAACTCACGCGCCAAACCCTCCTCGAGCAGCTCCTCGTTCGGCGTCATATCCATCAGCACGAGCACCTCGTTGTCGCTGTGCGCCTCGAAATTCGTGCCCTCCTGCTGGCTGCTGCCGATGCAGTAGATTATGCGCACCTCTGCCAGTTCGATGCGCTGATCCAAAATCTGGAAATAGCCATTGGCCAAGTGCTGTTGGATGTCCGCGTCTTTGAGCGCCTTGATGGCCGCCATGACGGCTTTGAAGTTGCCCTTTAGCCGCTGGCCGAGCGTCTGTAATAGAAATCGTACAACAAAATGATGAAATCTGCTGGAGCGGATGTGGCCTTTGCTTACCTTGTGGTCGGGCTCGGCGCGCAATGTCACGCCGTACTTCTCCTTGTCGGCGCTGAGCGTCAGCTTGCGCACATTGAGCTCACTGAGTATGAAGTCCTGCAATGTGGCGATAGCATCGAGACACGCCTGCTCCTTGTGTATGACAATAATCTCGGAAACTGGATACTTCACGGGCAGCGTGCGTCTGTCACGCATGACACGACCCAGCTCGACGACGGCCTGCATCAGCGCCACTGAGCGCTCGATGTCGGCGCGTATAAACTTGCGATTGGACACCGGCATCATCTGGAAATGCACCGATTCGGTGTTCTCGACAGCGCCCTTGGGCTGGAACAGCACCAAGCGCTGGAAGATGTACTCGGTGAGGAAGGGCGTGAATGGTGCCATCATTTTCACCATGCTGTACAGCACATCATAGAGCGTGTCCAGAGACTGTATGCAATCGTCCACGCCCAGCTCGCCCTTGATGCGGCGTCGATTGAGGCGAACATACCAGTTGGTCAGCTGGTCGATGAACTTGGTGAGGCGTGGCACCACCGTGTACAAGCGGTACAGCTTCATTTCAGTGGCAAAGAACTCCACCAGCGACTCCTTGAACGAGAGTATCCAAATGTCGATGATGGATGCGTGCTCCATGTTGCGCATGTGGCGTTCGGGGTCATAGGTATACATTGAGCGTCCCTGCAGATCCTCTTTCTCGTAGCGCGCAATGTTCTGCAGCAGGAAGCGATACGCATTGTACCATGGCAGAAAGACGTCCTTGATAATATCACGCACACCCTCCTCCTTGAAGCGCAAACTCTCGGCGCGCACAACCGGCGAGTTAATTAGGTACAGGCGCAGCGCGTCGGCGCCATACTTGTGCACGATGTCCATCGGATCGGGGTAATTCTTCTTGCGTTTCGACATCTTCTGACCATCGGATGCAAGCACCATGCCGTTGGCAATAAGATTCTTGAAGGGCGCTTTGTTGAAGAGCGCCGTCGAGATGACGAGCAGCGTGTAGAACCAGCCGCGCGTTTGATCGATGCCCTCGGCAATGAAATCAGCGGGGAAATTATTCATAAAGTCCTTCTCGTTCTCGAAGGGGAAGTGCTGCTGAGCATAGGGCATGGAGCCAGACTCGAACCAGCAGTCGAAGACGGGCGTAATGCGCTTCAGCGGCGGACGTCCGGGCACAGCGGAAGGTATCTCAATGCTGTCCACGAACTCGCGATGCAGGTCGGTGATGCGTTGCCCGGACAGCTCCTCCAGCTGCTTGATGCTGCCAATGCACACGGTTTCATCGCCGCTGGGCGAACGCCAAATGGGTATGGGCGTGCCCCAATAGCGATTCCGACTGACCTGTAGCATTAGAAAGTGTCAATCAGTGACGAACACTGCGGCGCGCAGGCCGACAACTTACCGCCCAATCGCGCGCCTCCTTCAGCCAATTGCCGAAGCGTTTCTCCTTCACGAAGTCAGGCACCCAATAGGTTTGCGAGCTGCACGCCAGCAGGTTCTTCGACATGTGCTCGACGCGTATGAACCACGAGGGCACGGCCTTATAGATCAAGGGCGTATCGGAGCGCCAGCAGAAGGGATAGCTATGCTTCACTTGGCCCACAGACACCAGATTGCCACGCTGCTTCAGCAAGCCAATAATATTCTTGTCGGCATCCTTCACGTATTGGCCGACAAAGTCTGTCACCTCGGCGGTAAAGCGTCCGGCATCGTCCAAGGGGCAAATGACAGCGCTGGACTTGGTTATAATGCCTGCGCCCAGGCACACGCGATAATCGTCCTCGCCAAAGTAGGGCGCCTGATGAACGATACCTGTGCCGCTGTCCTCGGTGACGTAGTCATCCACCAGCACACGAAAAGCGCGCACTTCACGCCCTTGCTGCTCGAAATAGGGAAAGAGTGGCTTATAGTGCTGGCCAGCCAGTGTTTGGCCCGCAAACTTCTCCAGGACTGTGTAATCGCTTTCGCTCTTGAACACATAGCTCAGCCGGCTCTCAGCCAGTATATAGAAACGCGATGTCTTCGCGTCGGAAACCTAAAAGATTGCCAGTCGCGGTTAAGCGATGTGAGGGCTTGACAATTCTAATTGCCGCTTACCCGGACATACATCATTGTGGGATTCACACAGCAGGCGAAATTCGATGGCAGCGTCCATGGTGTGGTGGTCCATACCAAGAAGTATGTGTTTTCCATGCCAATCGCTTCAAGTGCAACAACAACACACGGATCGACGACTTCTTTGTAGTTCTGATTTGCCTCGAAATTGGAGAGCGGTGTTGTGCAGGCGGTGGAATAGGGCATCACCTTGACGCCTTGATAAACCAGACCCTTATCGAATAGCTGCTTGAAGATCCACCAGATGGACTCCATGTACCACGGATACAAGGTCTTGTAGTCGTTTTTAAAATCGATCCAGCGACCCATGCGCGACACAATTTGCTCCCATTCATCGGAATAGCGCATAACAATCTTGCGACATTCGGCATTGTAGGCGGCAATGCCCATTTTCTCGACATCTTCTGGGCCGCGTATATTGAGCAGCTTGTCGATTTCGAATTCCACGGGCAGGCCATGACAATCCCAGCCGAAACGACGATCGACATGATAGCCCTGCTGGTAGGCATAGCGTGTAACAATGTCTTTAATAGTGCCCGCCAAGATGTGCCCATAATGTGGCAGGCCCGTAGCAAAAGGTGGACCGTCATAGAATGTGTATCTGCAATGAATTTTCGATTACTTGGCAATTGCCGAGGCGCACTGGCGGAGTGAGTGACTCACTTGGGCTTGCCCTTCGATAGCTGCATGCACTTGGCAAACGTGTCTTCTGTACGCCACTTCTGCATTGTCTGGTCTTCCTCTTGCGGGAAGTTGATGGTTTCAGGTACGCGGCATACATCTGCGCGCGTTAGCTTTACGGCTGGCGCTGCCGTTGTGCCGGCTTTTGCCTTATTGGCCACCATTGCTAGATTTACTGTTATTTTTTCGAAATTTAATAATTAATAGAATTTACAATGCAATTCACTTAAAATACCTTTACGCTAGTGTGTTTGTTGTGAACGCAGGAAAATGTCAGTACTTTTGCAAAAGTTTATTTATTTTTAAATTGTATGTTGCCCAAGTGGCATTAAGCAACGTGCACAAAAACAGACCAATTGCAGGCGCTAATGATGAAATAATACAACAACAAACAGCTAAATGAATTTACACAAAAACAGGGTGACCGTATGCAATAATTTTTTGTTCTACGCTGACTGTAGCGGAATGCAAATGCAGCGTTGTATTGCGCCAAGTTTAATTATAGTTAATTATTAAGCTCAACGATGTTTTAATTAATTAATAACAATTATGCAAATAATAAAATTTATAATTACATTTATATTGATAGCTAAAGTTAGATTCGATTTTAATTTAGAATAAAATTTAAACATTTGCAAAAGCACGGCCTGCTTGCTATTGTGACTGTTAGTTGTTATGCGNCCTAAAGTTAGATTCGATTTTTATTTAAAATAAAATTTAATCATTTGCAAAAGCACGGCATGCTTGCTATTGCGACTGTTAGTTGTTATGCGTAAAAGAAGAAGCAGCACTTTTATAGCTACTTGGTTTATTTTTGATACAGAAAAACATTGCAGACAGTGAAATTATTCGATTTGCTGGAATTAATAGTGTTTTAGCTATTTGAAGCTAGTTTAAAATTTTACGAAAATTGTGCGGCTGTTAAAATGTGTGGCAGCAAATAAGTGCGTGTTGTTTTTATTTGGCAACAGACGGGAAATCAAAGCAAACGCAAGGCGCGGCCGTGTAATATTTNGTTAATAGTGTTTTAGCTATTTGAAGCTAGTCTAAAATTTTGCGAAAATTGTGCGGCTGGTAAAATGTGTGGCAACAAATAAGTGCGTGTTGTTTTTATTTGGCAACAGACGGGAAATCAAAGCAAACGCAAGGCGCGGCCGTGTAATATTTAGTCAACAACTAGCGCTGAGAAAAAAGAGTACCTACAACAACAACAGCAGTAGCAGTAGACGAATAATCACAGCAGCAGCGCTAGCACAATGGCACGCCCCATATTTCCAAATCAGCAGAAAATTGCTGAAAAATTAATGATTTTGAATGATCGTGGTCTGGGCATACTCACGCGCATCTATAACATCAAAAAGGCATGCGGCGACACAAAATCGAAACCAGGTTTTCTATCCGAAAAGTCGCTTGAGTCATCAATCAAATTCATTGTCAAACGTTTTCCAAATATCGATGTCAAAGGACTTAATGCCATTGTCAATATCAAAGCCGAGATTATCAAATCGCTGTCATTGTATTATCACACATTTGTGGATCTGCTCGATTTCAAAGATAATGTGTGTGAGCTGCTGACAACGATGGATGCTTGCCAGATACACCTCGACATAACATTAAACTTCGAGCTGACCAAATATTATCTGGACTTGGTGGTGACATATGTGTCGCTGATGATTATACTGTCGCGCGTCGAGGATCGCAAGGCGGTGCTGGGCTTATATAATGCCGCCTATGAGCTGCAGAATAGTCAGGCCGATCCGGGCTTTCCGCGGCTGGGCCAAATGATACTCGACTATGAGGTGCCGCTGAAGAAGCTTGGCGAGGAGTTTATACCGCATCAGCGTTTGCTAACGAACGCTTTGCGTTCCTTGACAACGATTTACCAGCTGCGTAATTTGCCGGCGGACAAGTGGCGCGACATGCAAAAGCTGAGCCTGGTGGGTAATCCAGCCATACTGCTGAAGGCAGTGCGCACCGACACCATGTCCTGTGAGTATGTGTCGCTGGAAGCCATGGATCGCTGGATTATATTTGGCTTGCTGCTGAATCATCAAATGCTGACGCAGTATCCGGAAGTGAATAAGATTTGGTTGTCTGCGCTGGAATCCAGCTGGGTCATAGCGCTCTTTCGCGATGAAGTCATACAGATACACCAATACATACAGAACACCTTCGATGGCATTAAGGGCTATAGCAAGCGCATCAATGAGGTGAAGGAGGCGTATACGACGGCCGTGCAGAAGGCAGCGCTCATGCATCGCGAGCGACGCAAGTTTCTGCGCACTGCGCTGAAGGAGCTGGCGCTAATCATGACCGACCAGCCGGGCTTGCTCGGACCCAAGGCTATATTCATATTCATTGGCTTGTGCTTGGCGCGCGATGAAATCTTGTGGCTGCTGCGCCATAGCGACAATCCGCCGCTGCTCAAGCACAAAGGTGAGTACACTAATGCGCCGCCGTGAACACTGCTCAATGTAACGCATGCCTTTGCAGGTAAAAGCAACGAGGATCTCGTAGATCGCCAATTGCCAGAGCTGCTCTTCCATATGGAAGAGCTGCGTGCCTTGGTGCGCAAGTATAGTCAGGTGATGCAGCGCTATTATGTGCAATACTTGTCGGGCTTCGATTCCACCGATCTGAACATACGCATGCAGTCGCTGCAAGTGTGCCCGGAGGATGAAAGTATTATACTGTCGTCGCTGTTCAAGATTGCATCGAGTTTGACGGTGAAGCAGGTCGAGGACAATGAGATTTTCGACTTTCGCGCGTTTCGCCTGGACTGGTTCCGTTTGCAAACGTACATGAGCGTTGGCAAGGCTGCGCTGCGCATCAACGAGCATATCGATCTTGCGCGTCTGCTGGACTCGATGGTCTTTCATACGCGCGTCGTCGATAATTTGGATGAGATACTGGTGGAGACATCGGATTTGAGCATTTTCTGTTTCTATAGCAAAATGTTCGAGGATCAGTTCCACATGTGCCTCGAGTTTCCCGCACAGAATCGCTACATTATTGCGTTCCCGCTCATATGCAGCCACTTTCAGAATTGCACGCATGAGATGTGCCCCGAGGAACGCCATCACATACGCGAGCGCTCGCTGAGCGTGGTGAATATATTCTTGGAGGAAATGGCCAAGGAAGCTAAGAACATAATAACAACAATTTGCGACGAACAGTGCACCATGGCCGATGCGCTGCTGCCGAAGCACTGCGCCAAGATACTTTCCGTGCAGTCGGCGCGCAAAAAGAAGGACAAATCGAAGAAGCAATATGACGACATACGCAAGCCGGGCGATGAGTCCTACCGCAAAACGCGTGAAGACCTCACCACCATGGACAAGCTGCACATGGCGCTCACCGAGCTCTGCTTTGCCATTAACTACTGCCCCACGGTGAATGTGTGGGAGTTTCAGTTTGCGCCGCGCGAGTACTTGTGCCAGAATCTCGAGCATCGTTTCTCGCGCGATCTAGTGGGCATGGTCATGTTCAATCAGGACACAATGGAGATAGCCAAACCCTCTGAGTTGTTGGCATCCGTGCGCGCCTATATGAACGTGCTGCAGACTGTGGAGAACTACGTGCACATCGACATAACGCGCGTCTTCAACAATTGCCTGCTGCAGCAAACCCAAGCGCTGGACTCGCATGGCGAGAAGACCATTGCCGCGCTCTACAACACCTGGTAAGTGCCCTTTAATTACACACGCTTAGTGTGCTGGTCTTGACACGCGCTTCCGCTTATTCGCAGGTACAGCGAAGTCTTGTTGCGCCNCGAGCTATTGGCATCCGTGCGCGCCTACATGAACGTGCTGCAGACTGTGGAGAACTACGTNTGAGTTGTTGGCATCCGTGCGCGCCTATATGAACGTGCTGCAGACTGTGGAGAACTACGTGCACATCGACATAACGCGCGTCTTCAACAATTGCCTGCTGCAGCAAACCCAAGCGCTGGACTCGCATGGCGAGAAGACCATTGCCGCGCTCTACAACACCTGGTAAGTGCCCTTTAATTACACACGCTTAGTGTGCTGGTCTTGACACGCGCTTCCGCTTATTCGCAGGTACAGCGAAGTCTTGTTGCGCCGCGTGTCGGCGGGCAACATTGTGTTCTCGATCAATCAGAAGGCGTTTGTGCCCATTTCACCGGAGGGTTGGGTGCCGTTTAATCCGCAGGAATTCTCAGACTTGAATGAGCTGCGTGCGCTGGCGGAGCTGGTCGGGCCCTACGGCATCAAATCGTTGAATGAAACGCTCATGTGGCACATTGCCAATCAGGTGCAAGAGCTTAAGTCATTGGTGGGCACAAACAAGGAGGTGCTGATCACATTGCGCACCAGCTTCGACAAGCCCGAGGTGATGAAGGAACAGTTCAAGCGCCTGCAAGACGTTGATCGTGTGCTGCAGCGCATGACCATCATTGGCGTCATACTATGCTTCCGCAATTTGGTGCATGAGGCGCTGGTCGATGTGCTGGAGAAGCGCATACCGTTCTTGCTCAGCTCGGTGCGTGATTTCCAAGAGCATTTGCCCGGCGGCGATCAAATACGCGTTGCATCCGAAATGGCCTCTTCCGCTGGGCTGCCATGCAAAGTGGATCCGACGCTCGCATCGACGCTAAAATCGAAAAAGCCCGAATTCGATGAGGGCGAGCACTTGACTGCCTGCCTGCTGATGGTATTTGTTGCCGTTTCAATACCAAAGCTCGCGCGCAATGAGAACTCATTCTATCGCGCCTCCATCGATGGCCACTCCAACAACACGCATTGCATGTCGGCGGCCATAAATAATATATTTGGTGCGCTGTTTACAATTTGTGGACAGAACGATATCGAGGATCGCATGAAAGAATTTCTAGCGCTGGCCAGCTCCAGTCTGTTGCGTTTGGGCCAGGAATCCGACAAAGAGGCGACACGCAATCGCGAGTCCATATACTTGCTGCTCGATGAAATTGTTAAGCAATCGCCGTTCTTGACAATGGATCTGCTGGAATCGTGTTTCCCGTATGTGCTCATACGTAATGCCTACCATGCGGTCTACAAGCAGGAGCAGATAATGGGCTTATGAGTGCAACGCTAACGCCGCTTTCCCTGTTTGCCATGCAAATTGCAATAAATTTCTTTTCCCAACAAAAAAAAAAAAACAAGAAAAAAAAAACAATAGAAGCAAAAAATCGTGGCGATTTCATACTATATGTAGNCAACAACAACAACCAAAAAAAAAACAATAGAAGAAAAAAATCGTGGCGATTTCATACTATATGTAGTATACATACAACAAAAACAACAATAACAACAACATGTTTAAGTATTCCAAATAATTTAGCACATAGGCTAACGCGTTAATTCTCTAAACACACATACACACGTATGTGGATATACATTTACACGTTTATTCTCTAAACACACATACACGCGTATATAGATATAAACACACACACACATATATATATATATATATATATACATAAATATTAATTAATTGGCATATTTATTATTCGCTGCAATGCGTAGCAACTAGTTTAAGCCCCAACAACAACAACAATTGAACGCTCATTTATTTTTAAGCGGTCGTTGGCGTTGCGCTCATCGCTCGTAGCTAACCCGAGCGCTCCTAATTGCTTTAAATTTATTTCGCTAGTTATTTTTTTTTTTCAAAATTTTTTTTTTGTATTTTAATTTTAATTTTTTTNCATAAGTAAAAAGTTTGTAGTACCCTAAGTTTGTTTGCCTGGCGTGCAGACGAAAATCCATGAAATTTAAATTATTTTATAATAAAATAATTAATCAATACAATCTACAATTTATGTTTATTAAACATTTTCAAATAATATTTAATAAAAAGCATTAAATGAGAACTTTGCGCATTGACTCTTCATTTTTTTCAGTGCATTGCCATGCAGCTAACGGTACATAGCGCATAACAGCTGAGTTGCCGTAGGCGCTGCAACGCTGCGAATACCGTTACTTTTTAAATTTTGCAGTAATTAAGCACGTGCTTAAAATAAAACGCAACAATTATTGAGCAATCCAGTGGTCTCTGCTAGAGTGGCAGCCGTTCAGGCCGAGGAGCAGCCCACAAACATACTGCCACAAGTTGCATGAAGGTATTTGGAACCCAAGAAATTGCCGCTAAAAGAGCCAAGCAACAGCGGGATAGCCTGAAGGAGTAGTAGCTAAATGTATAACGCAATGTCTTGGAAATCGGTTAGACTATGTAGCGCGTATAGAGTAAGCAACTGCGCGCATGCGCACAAAATTTGCTTAGCGTCCCACCAAGCCAGACAGCTATATGCCTGGCTGTGAGCACAAATACCCAATAAACCCAACAAATACTCTCCAAAGCGCAA
>JXOS01062590.1:8439-25217 GCA_001015075.1 Cirrula hians
AAAAAAAAAAAAAAACAAATATTTTATTAAAAGTGCGAACGCAAACGTTTCGAAAATATTTCATAAAACTTTTTTATTCTCATATGATTTGCATTACAAAAATGTATGCTCAAACAGCATGAAGTCTGAAAAATGCAATAAAACGTTTACAGAAGTATCGATAAGCAAAACAAGAAAAATTCACCGAAAATTATGAATCTATCAATGTTTGCGTGAAGAATAATGCAATTTGAAACGCTCTAAATTTTAATGGTATGCAAAGTTAAAACAGCGCTTCTAAGTATGATGTGTGCTGTATGGTGTATGTATGGTTCTGCTTTTGAAATTTTTGTTTTCGTATTTCTGTTGTAAGTATGAAACAACAAAGCGCATAGGTCAATGCTAACTATGATATAAAAAAAAAAATATCTGATGCTCGGCGGCAAATTAAAAGACTGAAAAACGTTAGTTATCCAAATGTGTATGAAAAAAAAAAGATGAATTATTAAAAAAATACTTTAAAAAAGTCGAAAATCATAGAAACTGAAAATAAGTCAAAATAGAATTCGTTCGAAAACCAAACAGGAAAAACATGAAAACATTTCGCAAACACTATGTCACATGTGTCAACCTCAGTGCAAATGACACAAATGCGAAACTGAGAATTGCGCTTTAGTGGTGCCGTAGTCGACATTAAAATCTAAAAATTATTCAAAATATTTAAGCTTAACGTTACAAATCTTCGAAAAGTTTTAGGTAAGTCTTAAAAAGATGTTTTTTAAATTTGAAAACATTTCCATCGACTGTAATAAATAAGTTACATTTCATATTTAAAAGCGATCTACTTACATTCGCAAATGAGCAAACTAAAATCAATTCAATTATTAAATTAGCATCAAACAGTGGAACTCAAATGCTTTGGAATACGACTAATAACGTACTACGATAGGCACAGAGAAAGTGTGTTAATTTGGGATGGGGTTGTGAACATGAGACATAGTTTGGTAGATATAAATTTCTTATGTTGTACATATGTTATTTAACATGAAATTCTTTTACACAACGAATAATGGCTTGAAATATGTGGATATTTTTTCAATAAACCTTAAGAAACTAACTTTGAGTATCAAGTATCCAATTAATTGGATTGTATTTTACCCGTCATTAGTCAGTTGAACTCCCAGAGAGAATGGCGAATGGTAAAAGGTGCAGTTAGGCGAACATAATTAGAATTAAACCACCAGGTTATGACTACTGTTGCTTAAATTAAGAAATTTAACGAATTCCATAAGTAAAGGAGCAATCGATTTTATCAAAATATCTTCTTAAAATAACGGCAATTTTAAAATATAACATATCCAACGAATATTTCTACGTCATAATAAATTAGGGTGTGATGTGCTACTCAATGTTCTTAATTTTAATGCAATAATTTTATTATAATATTAATTCAGTTTCTGTATTTCAATTTGGAAGAATCGATCAGTTTTCTAATTGNTTCAGTTTTTGTATTTCAATTTGGAAGAATCGATCAGTTTTCTAATTGCGACCCAATAACATCCAGTGTTAGAACTAGTACTATTTTTTAATAATACTTAAATAAATTTTTTATAATATAGCATATTTAACATTTGTGTGATTTTTCCTAACTTATAATGAACATACGCAAAAAAGGATTGTTTAATTATATATATCCTTTCAGATAATAATGTTTGCTTTTAAAACCCCAACATTTCAAAAAAATCTGTTTTGTAATACGAAGTACATTGACACAAAACATGATTATGTTCTTTAAGAAAATAAGTTGTATTATTTAAAACGTATTGCAGTGATATTAATAAATTGTTTCTATGTTTAACTTACATGGAGAAGTTACCGCTTCACAGCCTCATCCACTTGTAGAACCTTTCATGGATGTCAGTAAACCAAGGATTCGGTTGGCTTTGTCAATTATTAATACTCACTGCCGAATGAAAATTACAATTCGTTTGAAAATGAGCTTCATCGCCCACAAAATAAAAACGTACAATTAGAATTAAAATTATTTTTCGATACTTACATTTTCCAACACATTAAAAAATTAGAATACTTAACATCGTCGTTAAACTGCAAGCCTTAAAAAAACCATATATGGTTTTGGTGCAAGTAATACAATGTGCTTTAATGGACCGTAGAACGCGTCTTTGGGAAAACAATTAAATTTGTAAAGGAAGCATATTATTTAATATATTAAAAAGTGGTCAAAACGTTGGAATATTTTTTAAATGTTACCATATTCTTCTTAAGAAATATAACGTCTATAATTATAATATTCATTAAGCATTGAATTGATCATGTCTGTCTGTATATATACCGAGATAACTTGGCTTGGATTCATTTGTTGCTTCCAACAAGAGAATTCCTGAAAATCAGTTTATACAGATTATCATACAAACTGAGAAATCGGATTGATTTGGCAGATGAAAAACTCTTTTCTTATTTAAGATATACTACTGAAAATGGAAATATCCTTAAAATATTATAATTTATCCCAAATACATTATAATTGGTTAAGTTTTAAATATATCTATCATACGAGCTAGTCAATGTGTCTATTTACTAAACTTTTTTTAGTGTGCTTAAGATAATGTAGGTATTTATTTATTTTTTAAAATTTTTGTGTAGTTACTTATAATGAAACTACAAACTGTTGTAGATAGACTTTATTTAAGAAACATACAAGGCGCATGTTTTTAATTGTTTTTGAACATGATTTTGAAATTAATATTCACAAAATATATTTCATTTGAATTTTATTCAATTTTGAACAGATCCTTAGAAAGTGTATATACTATTTTTCTCGAGCTAGTATCCAGTATTCAAATTACATTACTGTTCATTAGTGAAATGGCTTGACTACTTAAACCAGCACAACGTAATAAAACTATAATTAGGAGTTTCTTATGTAACATCCCTTCAAATTGTTTTCCGAACGCAAATTGCTCTTTCACGTCCACTGCCTTCTAGTTCTTCGACTGTTAGTTGTACTCTTGCTGATTGTCACTAATACCAACTCAGGTTCAAATTGAATTATGTTTCCAAAGTTTATTTTGCAGATTTTTCAGTCACCTAACAAATTAATTTAATCCGAAAAATTAAAATTCTGAATTATGCTTTAGCTGAATTAGGCATTAGCTAAAATCAAGTAGCAGTAAATACACAATTATTTTCATTAATACACTTTGATTAAATATAAACTAAAAACGAAATTCATATAATTCCAAGTTTGTTTTTCATAGTAAAATCTAAAAGATCACACGGAATTTACCTGTACTTACTTCCAGGTATAAAATGTTATTGATTTTTTATGCAGCCATATGCAGAGAATAAGGAAAAAAGAATCATTTATTGCTGACGAAGCGGACAAGAGCATATTGATTTGCTTAAAAAAGTAATAATAAATAAATAAGGCATTTGCGCCATAAAAACATAAATAATATTTTAAACATCTTTAATTGTCGGTATATTATTTTGAGACTACAGGTTTGTGTCCTTCAAACCTTTGAAAAATAGAGTGTATAAAATATAAAATGAACGTATTTTCTTTTCCCAAACTCAGACGTATTCTGATTTTGTATTGAAATTCTTATACTATTGGAATAGTTTAAAGGCAATAAAGAAGTCAAAAGCCAAGTGTAATGAGAATTGTTTTAAAGATATGAAGTTAACATTAAGTGTGAAGGACACATTCCTATTTTTATGAGTGCACATAAAAATTACATAACGGTAACAATAGTACTTCGATAAATGCCTTTTGGGAATATCCATAATCGAAATAAAGTGAAAGTGAAAACAATAATTAAAACAAAAGTGAAGGTGTGCTTTAGTCAGGTTTTTTAAAAATCATTATTGATAGAATAAATATGTAGACACCCGACGAGTATCTGCAATTGACCTTTGCAAATTCATACTGACAATAGCCTATTACTATGTTCAAGGTTATTCTGCAAACCGCCTTTTGCAAGGTATTTGACGTCAATCTGAACAAGTTAAATGTTAAAGTGGAGTTGATATTTCACAGCTTAAACAGGTAATTTGACAATGCGCTAAAGTACAGTTGGGGTAAATATATCCCATGAACTTGTATAAATAGATTTTAGTGAACCAACATTCTATGATGCTGTTTTAACTTTGGTTTAAAAGAAAATCTGTATCCCTCAACGTGCGTATTTGTCAATTATTTTTCGGCCAATCCACCCCTCGTCAACAACTGGAAAGAACTCAGGTTCTTCTAATACATCTACTACATGTTTATAACATTGACGCTTCTATGCTTAATTATTCGCAATCAACAATTCAACTGATATAAGGTAAAGTGAAATGATATATAATATTTAAAAAAACCTATTTTTTGTATTTACCTAAACATNACATAAAATCTCTACGATGCACACAAATTTCCGACACATATATAATATTTAAAAAAACCTATTTTTTGTATTTACCTAAACATCCGATCCTTATGGAAAAACTTTTTAAGTCTTATTGGGGATATCAATAACACACTAAATTACGTTGATATTATAGTTGTTGTAGAACACAGAACAAATCTAACTGAAAGTGAACATGACTTCTANGTCTTATTGGGGATATCAATAACACACTAAATTACGTTGATATTATAGTTGTTGTAGAGACAAATCTAACTGAAAGTGAACATGACTTCTATACCTTGATGGTTATAATGCGGAATTTTCCGGCAATGAAATGCAGAACACATTTGAAAATATACAAATTATTGTTCATGATACATTTAAATGGGCGAAACATGTTACAAACTTTCAAAATAAGAGAAGAAAAGCAGAAGAAGCACTATACCATCTTAGAAACGCAAGCAACGGTTTGATAATGAGAAAAATTTACCAAGCTATAACTGAGTCCCATCTGAGATTAAGAATTATGGCACTGTAATAAACTCAAAAAATACAAAATAAAATGATCAAAATTCTAAATGGAAATAAATGGAAGGGATGACACAAGTACCGCAACTTACTTTTTAAGCGTAGAGAAATTATACAAGGTAAGCCTGATTAACAGCTTTTTTCAAAATAAAAAATAACTAGAGAAAATTATTCACAAACATACCACCAGAAAAAATTCAGATGAACAAAGTCTAGACATTAAACAACAACTATGGCAAAAATACATTGCACTGCACACTACCAGTCATCTTCAATGAACTCCAAATTGATTTGATTAATAACATGAATAAACAATCATCTGGTAGAAAACTTCTTTATCGAAAAAATGAGTGAATAAGTTAAAACAAATCTAATGTTTATGTCTCACTTTATCAAAGTTTTTTCGGCTTCCAATGGAAATAATATTTTAACAATTGTCTTATAGTCCTTTCTAACTTATCGAAGAAATACGTTTTGTTTATCTTGTTTGTAAACATTAAGCACATATATCCCCAGACAACATATAAGATGCAACTAAAAAAAGACAATCCAGGGATTCGTGCTGACAAGCTTTATAGGCTTTGGAATTATCTTAATCACAAAGATTGTATATTATTAACTCTACATACTAAATGAAAGTGAAAATCCCTTGGCAGAGACATGTTTTTCGTTGAACCATCTACTCTCTTATACGTTATACATACGTACATACGTTATACATAGAAATAACCAGAATAACCTCGGAAATCCCCCATTGATCTGCAGTTAAACTCTATTCTAAGACATGGTTATTGAAGATGGCTCAAATTTGGAAATGGCAATTGTAAGTCTCTACCATAGCGAAATCAAGTTTCTATATAGGTTCGCACTCATATTGACTTTTAACCAGCGAATAAACTTAACATTAATTAAAAGTCATACGTTTTATTGCAGAAGACTGACATTTTATGTTTAGACAAAACTCATTTATTTACATAATAAAGGGATATATGAAGAAAATTGGATCCAGTAGTTCAGATAATTGTCATAGATCACTTAATTTTGAATTTAAGGTATTTTTTTCACAGCAAGACTTTAAATGTCATTATCCTAGTAAATCAAAATTATTCCTAAGACTTTTTCCTCAAAATTAAATTAAAAATACATTCATATTTTGAGTTAATCTATTACCATTAACAGTCGACGAAACGATTGAATTGATTAAATGGCATAAGGGTAAAAACGTTACCTGGAAATTAAGTGCCTATAACTACTTGCTACTGTTTTATGTTAATGTAGAAAATTATTAATCAAGCTGAAAGGACAAGAAAATATGTTGAAAAAAATTGAATGACAAATAAACATCCTGGTGTATGATTGATTTCTTTGGCACAAATTGTATTTTCAACTCATGACACCAGTTTAAAACCCACTAACCTATTCGCAGTACAATAACAAACTTGAATTACAACAAGAATAAAAAGTAAACTAAGTACGACATAGCTTAATGTCGGCCCGCAAATCATAGTTATTCCTACAAAGTTTGCGGGAAATGAACACTCAAGCAATTGTACGAGTTCACACAGTTCCTACCGTATGCATACACAACTGTGTATTGTGTGCACAAACAAGAGAGCAGCACGGATGTGAGACTATGTTGCTCGGATATAATAACTCAAACTAAACTCCAAGTTCAGAAAAGTCATAATTCGCATAACGTACAGTTCTGAGTAAAAGCTCAAAGGTTTTAATAAATGTGAATTTCGTTTCAAGTGCGTATAATGTGTTTATGTGTATTAAAGCAACATAGTGTGGGCAATGAATTTTCTCATAACTGCATGCAGACGTATTTACTGCAATTATTTATGTAATTGCTAAATGAGTCTGTCAACAGAAATTGTTTCAGATTTATTAAAAAAAATAATGCTGTTTATTAACACCTCAATTAAAAAAAAGGAAAACAGTGCTGTTATAAGTTGAGTATGAACGAATGTAAGAATTTTGTATAAATTAGTTGGTCATATTAGAAATGAATGTACTTACTCCAAATTTGAAATTAATAAGCCTTATGCCTGCAATGTTTATTGTAGTATTATTTGACATGACAATTTCAATGACTGTTAAGAGAAGTGGACTTACCATTTAATCCACTGTGGCTGAACACTCTTAGTTTCCTGAAGAATTGTATGAATTAATAGTAGTTAGCGACACTAATTCCATAAATCAAGGTGAAATCAATTTTAGAGCCTGAATACAGAAGCTTTCAGTTACTTGTTTTATATATTGCTGATTGTACGCAAAAACAATTTCAAAGCACTTTTCGCATTAGTTTAATTTAGACAGTTAATGTTAATTATTTGTCAACTTAGAATATGATTGCGTTAATTATGACTAGATTTAAGATTTAACTAATATCTTATATTAATTACTTTTAGGATAAATAATTTTGGCATTTAATATTTTAATTCAATTGAAACGTATTATATATTGGCACACTGATTGATTTTATTATGAAAATCAAATTAAAAAACAAAAATATTTCTCGCAATATATTCTTTTTATTAACTATTTATTGCACAAATAATTGTAATTACACTAAATTTAATTTTAATGAAATTATTGAAATTTTATTGCTTCACTTGTAAAAGTGATAGGATGCATATGTTCAACACGAGCACAGTAAAAATATATTTCTTGAATATCTGCTTATGAATTTTACGATGAATTTTTACGACGTTTTTATTGAGCCCACTTTTTCACTATACCAAAGCATAACATCGACAAAGCATTTTTTTCGGTTTTCTGCTTTTTGTCGAATAAACCGCGACAGCACTATAAAATTAATTTTATTGCTAATTTTTACAAGTCAATTATCAATGAAGATATACATTTCCCAGCGACAGTTGCAATACGAGTGCGAACTAATAATATCTTTATGGTTATTGTTATGTTTATTTTTACGATAATTGTCTGGCGAATTGTTTCTACTTGAGACGAACGACTAACGTGGCAGGCAATGAGCACGACGCTAATATACTACTGAAAATTTAGCGAAATTTCTGACAGAATAAGTTCACTGGGAGAAGAAGAAAATGTTTTGCCAAACTGTAACTGTAGAAATGAATGTTACAACTTCGTATTTCACTCCACAGTCAATCGAAGAAAACGCAACCCGAAGCGGAACTTTTGACAATTTTGTTGATGTTTATTTCTTTACGACTTTTATCAAACTAAACCCATAAAGCATTCATTTTGACGCATATACATGTGAAAATCCGAGCGAGAACTCCTTATTAATCCAGAAGTACAAAACAATGAAACGTTAGCAGCTACGCTGGCAGCTAGTAGTGCCGGTGTTGATGGCAGTGGAACCAAATGTTAAAAGGGGAAAATAAAAAGAGAAATAAAATACATATTTAATAAAAGCAGTGCTGTCAGCGCCAGCGCGAACGCTAACGCCAACAGAGCAGAGCAGTTTATTCATGCAGTTACCGCACAACTAGTACAGTACATAAATAATCTTATAAGATAGACTATTCAAATCAACAACAACAACACTATATAGCAAACTCCACCACCACTAGCCCGAGAACTACCACGACTACGTGTACACATATAAAAATAAAAACTCTCGCAGTCATTGCAAATTTTGTTTAATATTCGCGACAGAACTAACGCTGCGCTGTAGCAGCTCAGCCAACGTTGTGTGTTGTCTTGCTTCACATTTTGTTTTGAGTAACAACGCGTAGCGCCGAAGCAATAAAGTATCCGAAAGATACTCACTCGTCCAATTTACTGTGACTGTAGAATTTATTGTGTGAAATTTAGATTTTTTATTTCGAGTGAGCGGGATTGTGGTTGAGTAATTTTATTGCATTTGAAATTTATGTGCGAATGTGTTAGGTACTTTTCGTTAGTTATATTGAAACAAGAATTCGTTTCGCGGGCTGTTTTTCAATGCCCACAGGTTGCGCTTTTAGAAATGGAACTCGAGGAAAAATTCAATGCTCAGACAAAAAATAATTAGTAGAAAAGTGTATTTAATTTTCGTGCAAAGGATTATTCCAACGGTTACTTCTACCTTATTTTTATTATAAGTTTCAATTGTTGAATTATATTTTTGTTTAGAAGTTAAATAGAAGAAGAATTGTTGTTATCATACATTTTTCCCTGTGACTCTCTGAAGGTAAATGTTCAATGCGGTGTTCTCTCAAAGTCAGTTTTTCGTTTTATATTTTATGTTATATTTACCACGTGCTAGCTAGAAATGTAAAGTAACCGACGGCGAAGCAACAACAACCCGCCGGCGAAACTTATTTTACCCAAAGAGACACCATAAACAACCATAACCAATTCCAATTGGCAATAAAACAGGCAGTCAACAGGGAGGAGTCGAACTCATAAAGCATTTTTATTTCGTTTTTACTGTAGCAGCTGTCGGTATGCTTAAGCGCTTGATGCGTCAGAGAACATTCATAAAGATGGATGGCTGTAGTATTAAAAAAGGAAAGAAAAAGCTGCTTACTGTACGGGTCAGAGCGAGATAGATTGCCATAAAGATGCTGCGTAAAGCGTGACGAATTACGTTACAATTTTGCTTTCTGTTTTCATTTCAATTTTTATTTCTCTTTGTAAGTTTCTTATTTTAACATTATATAAGTTAATTCTTGTGCATTCAATGATGTGGAGACTTTATATGCTAAATTCATCCTTGGAATCAATCAAAATTTACTTTAACTAAAAAATTAATATAATCAAAATACCGAGATTTTGAATATCTTCCTCAAATAATATCAAATAATATCCAACTCAAAATTATCTGATTTGTAAAAACTTATAAAGTACCAATAATTTTAATTATTTTTTTTGACAATAATTCGTTTTGGTGAAAAACAAAAAAAATACAAGAACAAATTAGGAATTTTCCAAATAAAATCAGTTGTTAAAATATTTAATTGCATTTGGAATAGGAGTGTCGATCAATATTATGTGAATATATGAAATAAATTTGAAACAATAGTTGCTTAAAAATATATCAGCTGTTAAAGCATTCAATTATTTTACAAATTCATTAAATTTTTCATATTTATGAAAGGTCGATAATTCAAATTCTCTTGATATACCTCATTTTTTGTATGATAATTCCATTTTACAAAATATTTGATTAGAGATTATATTGTGCCTAAACAAAATGAGATGCAAATAACGTACATCCACCTTAATCATCCAATAGCATTTGGATTTTTATTTTATTTAATTTATTTTTTTAATTGTGTAATTATTTTATCATAATATTGATTGAATACTTTACTTGTTGATTTCACAATTTCGTATAAAACTAAAAAACTCTTAATTATATCTGAAATATGGTCTATTACAAGGAGTCCTCTCGTAGAGCTGAACTGTCTCAGTGAACATTAAAAACGATTTACTGCATGTTTAAATATGATAATAAACAATCTGAAATCTTAAAAAATTTAAGTTAATTGGAATAAAACAGAAGAAATCAAAAGTAGAAACTCATCATAGTACAAATTTAAGGTCATTATAACAGGCTACTCGTGCATTCTCTGAATTTCTAATACATGTGTTTTGATCAACTTCCCCATTATTTTCTTATTTTTCAGCGAACCACCATTTTTTGTTTTATTTTTTTTTTTTTAAGTGAGATGATATAACCTTTTCAAAGCGAAGTCAAAATTTGTTTATAACGTTTTTCGATGAAGATAAATATTTTCTTATTTAGTATTCAGTTAATTAAATGAATTTATGACTACCAAGAATTCATAAGGTGTGAAAGAAGTTTCATGACTTCAGTTTCCTGGGAACTCAGTGATGAAAACTGTTTAGAGTATCATCTTCGAGTCTATATAAAAGAGCTTTATTTTGTTCGCTATTCTTCCATCTATGACATCACATAGATACATGTATATATATACATATACATAAATCCTTTGCGATTTATCCTACTGTTAACAACTTTCAAAAGGTTTTTAATCGAGTTAAGGTCTGGGGATTGCCGTGGCCATTCCAGGATCATTTCTAATTCAATGTTTGACATGCCTCGCTGTGTGATTGGGTCCTTGTCATATTACAATTACCATGATAGGGGCATATTCCACATTTTACCATTTATTCTGGAGGAGCCCAATATTATTCTCAGAAAAAGACCCCCAGACCATTAAATTTACAGTGCTTTACAGTAGAAAGAATATAGTCTTGTTAGAAGGTGTACGAAATTGAATATTTCCATCAGATTACTTCAAGTTAATGTTTGATTCGTATGAAAATAAGACTACTTTCCATTTGTTCCCAGACCAATTGATGTGCTCTCTGGCCAATTTTAAGCGAGTCAACCAATTTATATGAGAAACAAATGAACTTTTTGCAGCATGGTAATTTTTCAGTCCAGCATCACATGGATTTCTCGGAACTGCTCTGTTAGTTATGTGTAAGTGCATCCACAATATCAACAGCCAATTTTTCCGGATTTTTCTTAAGTCCTCTGAAAAATTTTATGTTATCCCTCGAATTTGTACACCTTGGTCGGCCTCCATAGTGAATTGTTGAATCTCTGCACGAAGTGTCATAATAAAACTTACTGTTTGCTTCGGTACTGAAATCTTTTTACAAATATCTTTTTGAGATAAACCATTAAGAAATTCTTTTTTAATTAACTTTTTGAATTTTGCTTTGAATTTTAACCGAGCAATATTAAGAACAATTCTAAAATAAAAGCTCAGCTAGTAATTATTCAATATTAACTTTGTAATCACCTACTTTCTTCTTGTGTTACTGGACCACTGACAAAAGGAGAATAATTCCAAAAAAGTCGTTGTTGTTCACTTTTTAAAATGCTCTCATTTCAGAACTGTAACGAAACATTAACAATTATATTTTGAAAACATTATATGCAGTCCAATATGTGTTGTCGCATGAATTTCTGATACCATGATTTCTCTGAGCACCACATGGGCAGATAAGGCAAGAACAAAGCGCCAAGTGAAATTTCTGCTTCTTGCTTTGCTCTTGACGTTTCATCGTTTTATCGATCATATACATATAAATATTATACTAAAATAAATCATAATTTGCGAAAAACCCATTTTGTAATCCAAAATGTTCTGTCCAACACTGTATTTGCAAAAAACATACAGGTCCTGATGCTATAGGCGATACTGTGGGCCCAAAAAACTTTGGTAATTTGGTGGTTTTACAATTATTAAATGTTGGTGGACCGAGAAATTATAGATAAACAGGTTGTACAAATTTTTTTTAAATATATTTCGTAAAGAATTTCAGGTAATTTTGTAGAATGGCCAATGACAAAATTAACTAGACTTCGATTATTTTAAAAATTACCCAGATATAAATGATATTGGTTTATAAACAGAAATTTGTAACCCTATAAAAGATGCTGTTTTACATGAAATAGTCACCAAAAATATGAATGCAATATGGAATCAACTACTATGAAAATAAGAACAGAAGAAGAAAGTTTCAAGTTAAGTACATAGAGGTAAGTATACAACTGCATTGTCCNTAAATAAGAACAGAAAAAGAAAGTTTCAAGATAAGTAGATAGAGGCAAGTATACAACTGCATTGTCCTGCAATGCAAGTAGAGTCCAATAGTATGATTATGAATTTATAATCATACTATTGGACTCTTCTTGCATTTACTGAAAACTTGTTTTTACTGAAAACCTGTTTTACATGAAATAGTCACCAAAAATATGAATGCAATATGGAATCAACTACTATGAAAATAAGAACAGAAGAAGAAAGTTTCAAGTTAAGTACATAGAGGTAAGTATACAACTGCATTGTCCTGCAATGCAAGAAGAGTCCAATATGATTATGAATTTGATTTACTGAAAACTTAATTAAAAGTAAAGTAAGCTTTCACGGTACATTTTCGATAGGAATGTAAGTTTTTTACCCCATTAATGCTGTTGCTATATCGATGTCTGACCTCAAAATAGTTTTGCAATTCACACAGTACATGTGTTTGTTAAATATTTGTGTCCTAATTTAACGCCTTCAAATTATATCGAATATTTGTATTATTTTTCACAAGAGGCTACGAGTTATTTATAAATTTTTGGCATTTTAACACGAAGAAATATATACCCCACAATTTTCAACATAACCTTAGACATTCTCCAGAACAATTTATCTTTCTTTCAAAATCTTTTAACCAATTAATACCAGTGCTAGTAATATTGGGTTTGCTCATAGTGCGATTGCTTTTTCAATCCAAGTATTTTCCGTGACAATACCGTTAAAAAATTTTACTTGTGTTCCGCCAGCATTCCAAGAACACATTCTCAAAAATATTTGCGGTTCAACTTCATTTCAAGCTTGTCAATTGAAGTTCCTCTCTATCATTCTTTATCCTAAAGTAGGAAAAGTTAAACATTATCGCAATCTGTTTTGGGGTTTTAGAGTGAAGAAGAACATTTTAAACCGTTTCTTCAGTACAATGCGATATCCCTTTATTTTAGACAATGATTCATAAAATTCCATTGTTCCTTTTATTGACTTTTTACAGAATAAGAAAATATTAATACATGTCATTTTGCAAAAAATCTATTTATCGGAAAACTCAGGAAGAAATAATGTTTAAAAAATATTTAATTTTCTGTCATTTAGTGCCTACAATCTATATTGAAGAATAATCACACAGAGCAAAGCGTTCTCGTATCCTTAGCAGAAAGCTGACCATGCTAGTGATACATCCCATCGCATACTCTTTTCCGTTGGGATGCTCGTACAAGCTGAACATTTCCAATTCAAGTAAGCACTTTGGAAGTGGCTTCTGTGTAATACAATTTAAAATTGGCCATAATGCTCCTTTTTCTAGAAATGACTCTCCAAAGACTCAAATCTGTGATATAGCGTTAAATATTTTATTTTTTCATTTTTCTCACAGTGGATGATTTTTTTTTTTTTTTAGTATCTCCTTATGTATTTTTTTTTTCAGTTCCAAGCATTGTGGAAATCGTGTCCCACTGTTTTTCATCATCGCACAACAATAACTGCTTTAACATTTAATATTATATACGGGTGTCATTGTAAGTTTGCGTTATTGTCAGGCTGCTTTCGTGCCGATGACGCTTACGTATTATTAAGCCTGACCAACAAAAATTGCTCCAAATATCATGCCTGTATTTGGAGCTCATCAGGAGGAGGCGTCTAATCATCATGAAATTCGAAAATGATGTGCACTGTACCCAATTTTAAGGAGGTAAATGCAATTAATAATTGTTTGTCAAAAAAAAAAATTTTTAGATCAGTTTGGGATGAAAACCGTGAACTTACGGTTGACGAGATCTTCCAACTTCTTGCAAACGTCGAGCAGATGCAAGAGAAGCAAAGCGTCATAACCAACCTTTTTGTTCATTTTACGGCCGCTATCGAAACTCTCTATAGGAATCACTAACCGCTAACATATCTGTGTTCGGTTTGACCGAACTTAGGCTTTCGAAATGTCTCTTAAACACATTGAATTTATCGCGGAGTTTGGAACCTACCGAATCTGGTCACAAGGTGAATCGTTTCCAGAATGAACACCTAAACCGGGATTACAGACGCCACCAGGAAAATCTGGTCTAAGAAGAAACTCGAAGTGTGACTGATGGGGGGGGAACTATACTCGTGCTTGAAGATATCATAATGCTTGGGCGCTACAGTGTGACTGGAAACATCGACATTAACGGAGTACATAAGTGTCCTATGTATCGAGACCATTAGAGCGTAAAGAAAATTTTCAATTTATTGTTCAACCATTTAATAAATAATAACAGAAAGTGATATGATCAAAATTAAGCAAGTAATAAGCAAAACCAAATGGATTGAATGATCTACTGAGAAATAATTTTTCAGTTTGGAATGTAAATCAAAATGAATGAAAAGAGAAGGAAAACGAGTCAATGCCGATTGTAGAATATAATGAATGTCCCAGTAATTTCGAAGAAACCAAAATTACTTCTTTTAACATGTTTGTCGATTTACTAATAAATATAAAACATATCTTATACTCTTAAATAGTTCATAGTATAGTTCAATAGTATAGTTCATAACTTTAAAACACATAAGACGCGCACGTTCCCAAAACTGCAGTATAAACATTTGAAAGGAATCTTTTCTATTATATTCTCCAGACGCAATTTCTTCCGTACCAATATCAATTACATTTCTCCATACCTCTATTTTAAATCAGAAAATAAATGAGAGACTTGCATATTTAATGAATTTTCATTGGAATTTAAAACAAAAGCTATTTCATGTTAGGCATAGTTCTATTATTGGTCCACCGGTCTACAAAAGGAGGAAGCATA
The DNA here is from genome assembly GCA_001015075.1 of Cirrula hians. NCBI lineage: Eukaryota > Metazoa > Arthropoda > Insecta > Diptera > Ephydridae > Cirrula > Cirrula hians. The sequence goes on from JXOS01062590.1 coordinate 23,680, forward strand.
GTGTGTAAGCCACGTAGTTCGCACTCCCATACAACCAGATTGGCGTTTTAGACCTGGTGTTTATTTGTCCCAAAAATAAAATAATAATAATTGAAAAAGGGGTGCAGTCTTGTAAAACAGATTAAGTTTTGCAAGTTCTTTAATACAAATAGAATTTGGCAAATTAATTCAATTGGCAAACGAATATAGATCGATGAGAGTTTAATTCATTAACTCTTATAGACAATGCGAACATAACTCTCTTCTTGGAGGATGATTTAATTGACATTACATTTTCAGGTAACATCGAGAAATCGGATGAGAGAGTGCAAAACGTATAAATAATCTTGACAAAAGAATTAAGTCACTAATGGTTATAGACGTATTCTATTTTTGCGAAGGGTGATTACATTAGCGAAGGCCCGAGGCACTGAAACATCAACATATAAAGATAATTGAACTCTACTTAAGAAACTTTTTTCTTGTGATTGAACTAGATTCGCCATCGGACATCATCACAGTAAGGGCCATACATTTATCCTAGGATTTTCGTCTCGAAAACACCCACTGTATACTGATGAGTTCATGAAAGCATTCATGCTACAATGCCGTGCAGTCGGAACCTACAAAATAGCTCAATTAATAGAATTTTTAATATGAAATTATACTTGCGATTATGCAAATTTTAAATTTTGGAATGATTTATTTGATGTAATGACTAATTTTTTAAAGGTTAGTTAGTAATATATGAATTAATAGATTAATGTTAAAACTCCAGAGCATCGTCAATTTTGTGTTCACACATAAAACGTTTCTCCGTTGATCCACTAGATTTTGTTTTTGTTTTCATTATTGACAAGAAAAAAGCACAAGTTTCTTTTGTATTCCACAAGAGCATCGCTATATCATGCCAAGTAATAAATCTTTTTATATTGGACTTTTAGGTAATATCAATGAAATTGTATCTTTTTATCCACATTTTAATATACAAATGCGACGTTGACTTTTGATATACGCGCTGGCATTTGTTTCTTTTTGTTTGTCTGATGCCGCGGCGAAGCCAACTTCAAATACAAAATTACAAGTGTGTACCTCATTGTATACATATTCATAAATAAACATACATCTGCATTTCTTCGCCCAGCCGATGCCACATTATGAGATATTATTTATATATTTCAGGTTCTTTTTATTCTACTGCTTATGCTTGTTCTTTTTCGTATTCTTATTTTTCCATTTCTATTTTTTTTTATTGCACTTATTACGCTTATTTTTAATGATAGCAATATTTTTGGCAGGAAAAAAAATTAAAAAAAAAAATAAAATAAAAAGCTTATTGAAACCATAAGATTCAATATGAAATGCGAAATTTGTATGAAAAAATACAAAACAGTATTATGTGAGGGTGGAACAAGATAAATTGTCGTACACGGATATTTATGTGCGAAATATCATTGATAGAAGAGCGTCCTTACAATTCCTTATAAAGAAATAGTAATATTAATTCTTAAGTACAAGTAACAAGGAAATAAAAAAAAAAAAAATACAAAAAAAAAAAA
>JXOS01062590.1:25236-35703 GCA_001015075.1 Cirrula hians
AAAAAAAAAAAAATACAAAAAAAAAAATCAACGCATTGAATATGAAATAAGTGTGGGTAGTGAAAAGAAATAAGACATTTAGATTGCTGCTGCAGCACATTTTTATATATTCCTTCTTTGTATATGAATTAACAACATACTGCAAGAAAGTTGGCACACCCAAACAACCACCCCTTCGAAACATTTTCGGTAGCAATAGATAGGAAAATAATACCACCAACTGACAACACCCAAAATCACAAATCATACAGATAAGAGAATAACAAAAAAGCTTATATTTCGAAAAAAGATGTATGCTTTGATATCGATTTCCATTATTGTGTGATCGAAAATAATAAAATTTTTTTTATTTTTATTTTTACCTTAATGCAAAGGACATGTTCTCCATTAAGATACTTTTGCTGCCTTCACTGTGTTCATATAAGTGTTAATTTAGGTGTCATATTCATGTACTGCATTTTAACAATAAGTAAAAGAAAGTTCAAAAATGTAATAAGCAAATTTGTATTTTCTCATATAACTTCAGAGACCTATTTCTCAAGACGCCGCCATTTCCTCTACCGATATATAAAAAATGCAAATCTTGATCGTGTTTTCGTATATGATGTCAAATGAGTTTCCCAATAGCTTATTTTATATTGTGTATCGTTACTTATGTCGTACTTGTAGGAAACGCTTTTCAGAAAACAAAATTCCATGCTCAATATCCGGTCCAAGAAAATGATCTGCCCAAGAATTATATGTTAATCCGCACTTGTATGAGAAATTTCTTGGGCATAAAAATCAAATTTTTAACAAGTTAAAAAACTAACATTTCTCACAATTAAATATATTTATATTTTTATTGATAAGGGAAAGCCTCGGAACACATTATTACCAGCACTATTCGAATAACTAAAGAGTAAAAGAGAAAAATTGTATGTTTTGTTAGTGGATATAATTGCCTTATAATAACATCAACTACTACTATACTAATAAAGACATTGCAATGTCCACCACTACCATCGTCCCAAAACCTGTCCGTCGATCCGTAATCAAAAACATGAAAGGACGCAATGAGTTAGTTTTAAAAATTTTTTGATTTCGCATTAATCGTTTATCGATATTTGTATTTGGCTCTGATCTGACCAAAATTTAGTACACTTGAAGAACATTTATATTTCAAAAATTTTTAGAATTAAGAATTATGATTTTAAAAAAACAAAAAATTCGAAGAGTAAACGTAACTTCATGAATAATTTCAACAAAAATGTGCTTGTTTGGGTGAAAATTTTTGACAGCTCTATAATCAACTATGTGGACGTAAGAAAGGAATTAATTGGTATAAAATTGAGGATATTGCATACGAATCAAATTAAAAAGTTGAAGAAAGTCTTTGTGCATAGATATAAAAAAAAAAAATTAAGAAGTATTTTTTATAATAATTGCCAACTTTTGAAAATATTATTTCCTTATATCCACGATTTTCTTAAGAAAAACTGGGTTGTAAAGTTACAGTCGGCAACGACCGACAGTGGAGTACACGTCGCTTTCAACATGTTTTCGAATCACAATTGGATGTATTGAATTGGAGGTATGTCTAAGTTTCATCCAATCAAGTGCATTTTTGGTGCAAAGATTGATGATTTTATGATAATTCAATAAAAAAAATTTCGGTGAACTTAATTAATTTTTCTCGCCAAAGTAGACTTAAATCCTCTTTTCGGACGACATAGGTTTACTGGAAGTACTTTTGATTATCGTCCAATCTTGCTCATTTTTGGCGCACACATTATTCATAATTATGATAACGCAATACTATACTTTCGTTGAATTTCTTTAAGTTTTTAAGCTAAATTTGTATAAAACCTTCTTTGGGACCATATAGGTGTACTGGAGGTTCCTCTGAATTTCAACCAATTTTGCTCATTTTTGATACAGACAATAGCTATCTTTATGTTCACTCAATTCAGATATTTCATAAAATTTAAATGATAACTGTGTGTAATTCTGCACTATAATCTCTGATTTTTATTCAATCAGAACCATTTTTGGAACACACTTAGATGTTATGACTATTCACCTAATAACGAAATTGGATTGAAAAATACCAACTCTTATGGCTACAGTAGAATTAAGGTCCCAATTTTGAGTAAAGAGGTGTAAGTAGCTACAACAAAATTAGTTTCTAACTAAAATTTTTCCATAGAATGTGTGTGCCGTAATTTCGTAACTAGCTAGCTCAATTCCTTTTTTCTAGTTTTTGTTTACGGATAGACGGACAGTCGAGCAGATAGACATGGATCAATGTTAATTTCTGAGCTGATGCTGATCATATTGTACCGTACCGTCAAAGCTAATATACATTTTGCCCATTTCATTGGTGACTCGTATAAAAATTGTAATCTAACAATAATAATTAAAACATTACGACTTCATAATACCCATCTGCCATTCAACTCATAAACGGAGTAATTCTGAAGGAAAAACATTTAAGAAAAATCGTGGATAAGCCAGCAATGTGAAATATCGAAAATTATTGACTGATTTCGCTCATATCGTAGAATAACATAGCCGATTTTGCCCCTTTACGAACATGACCTTACGTTTTAGAGATGTTATTAATCTATCTTAAAAGGTACTCAACTCATGGAGGTGACAGACAATCGGACATCGCTTAATCAAATTTTGTTGATTCTATGCATAGTTCTCTAAGGAATATGTAGTCGGAAGAGAGTATTTCTAAGCATTACATAATTTGCACAAATCTATACACCCAATCAGTTGACTGCTGGGTATAACACAACAACAACAACAAATTGCAATATGGACAAAAAACGCATCAGCATCACAACATATACGATCTAACTGACAACAATTCTCTGAGAAAACCATTCCCGGAGAATTACAACATAGTATTTGCTCACAAATCTGATATAACTCTAACATAACTCTTATATAACTTATCTAAAGCTCAAAAGATAAAATCAACAAAAAACAACAATGCAATGTTGTTTATGATGTATCATGTAAAGAAAATGTAGAAAATAATGGTGAAAAAATATACATTCGTACAAAAAAACTATCATTTAACTTTACATTAACGGAACAAGAATCGGACATATTTACGAAAAAAAAGTACTACAGGCATACCACAACATATGTTAGAACGCATACATACAGACATAGATAACACAAGAGCCAATTATAGTATTCTACTGCATAGATAGACAAATTTGAGATTCAAAATCAAAAATAGCTTCGTGTTGAATTAAATTTTTAATTTTCAATGCAATTTGAGATGTTTCATTATAAATTTAATAATGATCTTTTTATTCATATTTATTGTAAAATATTAGTAATAATTTAGAAAAAATAACCAATTAATTAATAAGTGCGTTGTTAAAGAAATTAGTCAATATAATAACTGAAATTGTATGCGTTTGAAATGAAATAAATTGATATATTGTCTTTAAATACAAATGTCCAGTACAGCCGAGTCAATCAAATAAACTCCCTAGTCTAAAGTAAATTCAAAATAATAAAAAAAAAATAAATCTAAAGAATTCTGTTGTAGTCCGATCCGAACGATTTTTCGTTTAGTATCTGTATGAAATCAAAAAAGTAGCATTTTCGACATATGTTTACATTTAGTTCCTTAAATAGAAGAAGAAGCACAAGCTGCCATATAGTCACGTGATGTGTTTGGGGTCATAAAGCCTTTAAAGAGGCGCAGTGCCGGAATTGGTTTGTCAATTTCCGTTTGGGAGTTTACAGTTCAAGGCTTTGATTGCATCGGATCGTTATGGAACTGTGCGTGATATAGAAGAACATTTAAAAATACCAAAATCAATGATTGATATTCATGAATGATGGGATTAATTTAAAGAAAGCGTATATAGCCTATGATTTATATCTTAAATGAATTTGATCCGTTTCTGAAGCCAATCACCACCGGTGTAAAAAATTTATTGTTATCAATCATGGATTTTTGTCAATCGAAAACGATCAAGGTTGAACCATAATGAAGTGCCTCAAATCACCTGAAAGGTTAATATTCGCCAAAAGAAATTTTTGAACTCAGTTTGGTGGGATTGGAAGGGTTTAGTCTATTTTGAACTAATCCCACGCGACCAAACGGTGAATTCAGATGTGTACTGGCAACAACTGGACAAATCAATAAAAAACATCCAGAATTGGTAAATCGCAAAAGTATTTTTTTCCATCACAACAACGCTAGACAACACACATCTTTAATCATTCTAGGTAGAAAAATCATTGAATGGAAAACTTTCGATAATGAAGAGACTATAAATTTGCACTTGGTTCAGTTTATTGCTGATAAAAACCAGCGGAATCATGAAGATGACAAAAGATCATTGATCAGAATGGAAAATAGTTCATTGATTTATGTTCATTCCCTGTATTAAAAATAAAGTCTTGAAATTGCATGAAAATTTCGCTAAATTCTTTTGAGTAAACTTAATATTTCTTTGCCATATATCTATCTACTTATTTGTATACTTAATTTCCCGTTATGACATCTTTCCGTTAGCAATCATACGGATCTAGTTTACCTGATGCATTGAAGCTTGAAGGCATCACGGAACGTTAGTTCTTCTCCATCACGTGGCATTTTCTGTTAGAAAACAATCCGACGGTCTAACTTTTTCATGGTATATTTCGTATGAAGAACGTATGCATGCATATGAGAATCACCAATATGGTCAACTAGCCTGATATGTGGTATCTTCTTAAATTGCTGCTTTCAGATTTCTGTATCAGAACACGTGGATTTCAATGATCTACGAAAATAAATCTGCTCTTTAGCAGCAGTTAAAAGAATTTGAGCGGTAAGTCACCACTGCGTGTTGGCATCGGATGCTGGAGAAAGTTGAAAGAGGAGTTCAATAAGCCGGTGGGAGAACAACAGTACAGTTTCTGAATCAAGCTTCTAGATCTTGAATTTACGTTCCGGTCGGTTGCATTCTGTGTTCTATTCCCTCAATCACAAAGTGAACAATTTCACTGGGTGTTTGTTGATCTCAAGACTGCCATGATTAATTTTGGTGGTACTAGTGATATTCTGCGTTGCGGTAAAGGATTTCGGTCCTACTCCATCGGGTGTCGTATTATGTAGACAACTCTTCCTGACCATAGACCCAACAATTTCATTGAAGTGGACAACATAGAAATTCACATAGGTATTGAGCATTTCAAATAGAGGCTCTCAAGTCTATCTTTGAAGGCACCTTCAAACGCTGACATCCTTTGTCGAAGCGTTGGCATAAATCAAGCTAATATTGACATGATGAAAGTTATACTTTTTTTTTCTCCAACAAATATGTATTCAGTACCCAGGGCCAACCATGAAGAGACCTATTATTTACAAACAGCGTGTGTCTATTCAGATTCATAAAGATAATGCTGATCCCCCTAAGTAAGGATAAACAGACAGGTTGTCTTATGAATACCACGCACTCTTTAACTTTATTGATACCATTCAAATTATTAATTGGAGAACTGTTGAGTTTGCTTCTATGACTCCGGCCATTTAAACCTTCTAAATTGATTATACTTATTTTTAATTTTCAATGTTGTACATTAATTCGACTGTGAAATTTGGCATAAACTACACAATTGTGATCATATTAGTGTACAAGGAGCTATCTCAATATTATCAAATTATAGTATTTTAAATACGTCACCTTATGATTTTATCCATACGTTTGTTTAATATATACAAATATGGTCCGATTTCGCCACATAATTCCGTATATCGAATTCTCTGGAAAGGATGCGTTATGCTAGATTTGATAAACTTGGTTACTTAAAAATGTCGTAAGTGTATGATCGAATTTCATATTGGTCAGGCAAATATTTCAGTACCCCTACATGTGTCGAAATGCAGGGTTTGTAGGCAAAGAAGCCTAAACTTTTTATACAGGCAGATGAAAAATATGTAATTAAGATGATATTAGTGGATAACTGTGGAAGCAAGAAATAAGCTGGTAATGGGTGAGATCAGACAAAATTCAAAGAGCTTCGCAAATACGGTAGAAAAAATAGTATATCTCTGTTGAAGTAGAGTACTAAAAATGCGCGAAATATGTTATAATACAAATGTAACCGCAAATACGTACACAAAAGTATATAAATAAAAAGAGTGTTCATAATCTGTTTGCCCATAAATAGTATTAAAATTTAATATAATTCTGAAATTCCATTGGTAAAATCGATTAGTCAAACATGAGAATGATCTGATGATAATCATGTAATCTAAAAAAATTTACGAATTTATGCCAAATTCCAAAAGTTTCGCAATTTGTATGATGAATTAATAATGGGCATGATTCAAATAAATTCAGAGGCAACCCTAGCTCCAAAATATAAGCACAATATAGGGCTACATTGGGATTATCTTAGAAATAAAATGCAAAAGATGTAATTTCTGTAATAGTATCATTTTGAGAAATAAAAAAGTCAATAAAAATTGGTAATTAATTTGACATTAATATTATGAATTAAGGAACAATAAAAAAATTAATTTAACATTAATTTTAGAAATAAACGAACAATGAAAAAAGATAAAGGTAATGGTCGGCCAAAACTAACTACGCGATATACAAAAGTCATTCATTTTATAAAAGCATGCAATTGGCGCAGGAATACTAAATCAATACATGGAAAGTAGTAGTAGTATTATGAAGTGATATCATTCAACTTGTAAAGGTAAGTAAAATGTAAATAAATACCCAAAATTTCTTCAGAGTTTCCTTGAAGCATTCAAATTTTTAACAAATTTTTCTCCAGCAGAGAATATAATGTCAATTACCCAAACATGCTTCCAAGGCAAATGTCAGTAGCTAGCAATAAAATACCTTTCTTTTACACCCATGGCCATGACCCAAAAATACTTCCATATCAAATTTCAGTAGAATGCAATAAATCTCCTGGTACTGATTTTGGCCAAGTTGTAGAATATTATGGAAACGCCTTTAATGATGCTTTCATATTTAATTTTGGAAGCGTATCAAAAGCCAATATTATAAACAAGTAAAAATGTTACGGCTCCTGTAGAGTTGAGGCCCAAGTTTGAACTTCTATCTAACATTTTTCCATTTTTCGTTCCAGTTGTTACAAACGTATGACCAAACTAAAATGGCATTAGCCAATTAAATTGGCGACGTGTACAAAAGGATGTGTTTTAAAAGGATGTCTAAGATATGTCACTTAAGTAATTTCCGCCGTAATTTTGATGAACAGTAAACAATTCATATTTTCCCTCAATGAACCAAACTTACTATTCATTCATCCATACCATGGGTAAAGAAAACAGAATTAACTTTGCAGTCATTTAGGTTTACTAACAAAGATGCTAAAATAAAAAATTGCGTAGGTTTAATTGACTATCAGGTACCTCAGTAAGGTAATTCGCAAGAAGGCGGAACCCTTATGATAATGATAGTGCGGTTTCAACCAAAACACGTGCCAAGCCAACGACATTAATTATCCCTATTAATTTTTGGTTCAAATATTGATCATAATTATGACAACTTAATAATAAAATGTCGTTGAACCTTATTATTTTTTTGGCCAAATCTTCTTAAATTCCCCGTTTTCTGGCGAAATAGGTATATTGAAGGTCCCTCTGATTGTCATCCAATTATTAGGATACACATTGATCATAATTATGAAATTGCAGCTATAAAATTTAATTGATTAATTAATTTTTCTATCCAAATCTGCTGAAGACCTTGTTTTCGGACTATATAGGTGTATAGGAGGTAATTTTGATTTTCATTCAATCATGTCCATTTTTATCCCATTGATAAAAATTATGATAACGCAATAATAATATTTTGTTGAACTTGATTAATTTCCGTGGTCGAAAATGTAACAATCAGCAATTTTGATTGTTCATATGCATTTGTATGAACAAACAGCGGCAATAAAAAACTAGTAAGAAAGTTACAGTCAGCTAAGGCTGACAGTGTGATACACGTTGCTCCCAAATTGTTACGCCAAGAGAAGTCAAAATACGAATAAAACACTATATTTGGAATTAAAAAAATTTCCTTGAATTTGAATAATTTTTCAGTGAAAATTTTCTTAAAATCCTCTTTTCGAATTTTCAATTTCATTGCCGACGTGTATAACAAGAACGAAAGTTATAGTCTGATTACGCCGATAGTGAGGTACACGTCGCTTCCTTAATGCTTGGCAATGAAAAGTCAGAATATGAAATGATTCAGCTTCAAATCCAAAAAAAAAAAAAACAAAAATTTAATTTAAAAAAAAAATTATTCTTCGAATTTAAATGCGTTGTGGAGAGAACTTCAAATCTTCATCCAATCCCGCAAATTTTTGTTTTATTCACTAATTATATTTGCTCTACATTGATTATTATTTCTAGGTATATTTGCTTAAAACCCCCTAAGATTTTCAACCAATCATTATTGGTACACCCATTGATCATAATTATGATAACTCATTAAAAAATTAATTATTTAGGATATCTCAGTTATTAATTGTCGTAATAATTCATTGATTTTTTGGTCTAACCTTTTTAAGTCCCTTTTTTCTGGCCACATACGTATATTGGCGATACATCTGATTTCAATCTAATCTTGTCTATTTTTGGTACACAAATTGAATGTATTTATGTCCACAAAATTTATGAATTTTGTTAAATCTGCATTAAAGACTCTGTTGAGACAAACGAACCGACAGCAATAGTATGCACTTAGCTAATTTCATTGGAGACATGTAAACAAATTTATATATAAACTGAAAAAAGTTCGACGTATGCAATGTCGTTGCAAACTGATCAGTTCGTCATACTGCTGTGTGCCTAGGAGAATTGTGTTAATGAAGTCGTTACGAAAGTTAAACTGTACGGGAGGTAGTAAGCAATTTTGCAAGTGCATTGCATGTAAATATGCTCATCAAATCCGATAGAAAATTTTTATAAGCATTTTGTTTGTTGAAAAACGTTGCATAGGCAGTAATTGCAGTCGCTTACTTAAAAGTCGAAGTACAGGTTTCTGTCAAATCATGCGTACGTCTGCGAATGAAATTATTTCAAAATTGATAAATGGAAGCATATGCGAAAATTATTTCTATTTGAAATAAAGGCCTCCTAACGATAATTTTTAACGTTAAGACATACCAAAATTTATTTTATATCATTCGTGTGTAATGAAATGAAAACTTTGAAATTTAAGATTAATAATGCTTGTGCGCTGAAACATTAATACACATAGTTGGTTGGATATATATTTCACTAATTACAAATTTACCATCATCATCAACGTGTCGCCTCCCTCTTGGATCGAAGTTCCGACCTAGGCCCTGAACCATCCTGCACATTATTATGTTATTTTCTATACTAGTCATGATTAATACTATCTCGTTAATATGATTAGAACCGCTTGCTTTCTTATATTAACACTCCAAATATATGCTATATATATACTTTACTATTTGGCAATTGCGACTTTCACAGAAAATCTAATTATGCTTTCTTTTCTTTTTTTATATTATAATTTAAATAAGCATGTTATTTAATTTTCCAATATACTAAAGTTTTAATGCATATTTCGTATTTACATTTCTTTCATATATTAACTAAATGAAAGATAATATCAGTCTTTTTCAGATTCCAAAAAAAGCTTCTTAAGGCTGATTTGAATTAAATGTTTTGTCACTTTAACTTAGTTATGCCTGCACCAACTAACATTCCATTTAAATTAAAACAATTTGCAGTCTATCGGCATACATTACAAACTAAAAGTAGTTGTACTTTATATGATGACTTTTTTAAAATAATTTTTTGCATTTTTGTATATATTTTTGTTTTTCCCATTTTTAATAGTTTATCACTATTATTTTCTGCATTAAGATTTCATATTCGGTGTATATGTACGCAAACAGAGTAAACATTCAACAAATATTCAAGGCAATTTATGTGGCTTTACCATACGAATGAAATGTGATGGAATTTTAATCGTTTTTATATAAGATTTTGTAAATGGTTTTAATAATTTGCTACCTAAATTCAATAAAAAAGTTTCATTATTAGGGATAAATTTAATATTTTAACGCAATACAATATTATAAAGCTATAAACCGTTTTCATACATATAGCCAATACACACACATATTCTATGGAAAAATGTTAGATCTAAGTTCGAAGTTGGACCCGATCCAACAAATATTCCGAGTATCTCACGTACATCGCTTTATTCCAAATTTCGGCCTTGGAGCTACTGCATGCTAGGNATCTCACGTACATCGCTTTATTCCAAATTTCGGCCTTGGAGCTACTGCATGCTAGGGAGTTGATATTTTGCAATGAACCTTTGTTATTAAATTAATTACCAATGCATCTCAACCAAAAATGAGACTGATTGTAATGCATGAACCTTAGATTTTCATGCATATTTTATTCATATTAGGTTTGTAACACCCAGAACGAGTGATCGG
>JXOS01063171.1:0-39329 GCA_001015075.1 Cirrula hians
ATAACAATAACAATAACAATAATAATAATAAGAATAATAATTATGATAATATAACAATAATGCAAAAATAGCATCCATTCATATCGCAGAATAATATAACAATAATGTAAAAATAGCATCCACACCAAATTTCAGTTGGAATGGTTGAAACTATTTGCTTAAATTCTTATTTTCGTGTAGGTGGACCGATTTTTCCCATTTAGGAACATTACCTTATTTTAACAAACATGTTCAGATACCAAATTTCATCAATCTATTTCAAAAACTAGTCATATTGTCGAGTTGACAAACAGACGGATATCACTCTTTCGAATTTTTTATTATTTTATTTTTACTCTATTCTAATCAAATATTCAGACCCAGTGTTCATTAAAAGCTAACGAGTTCTACATAGTCATAAAGAACAAGTTGAACGGGAAGTGAAAATATTATTTAGATTCATAATCGTTTCGGGTCTCCAGGTTCACACGGAGAACGCCCCAGATTAACACGGAGAACGCTGGATAATTTTTGGCATATACGCAAAAACAAATGAAAAATTTGGGCAATTTATGATTTGACAAAATTCGAAAATTTTCAAAAGCGTAAAAATAATTGAAATCGTTGATTCTATTTTGTTACATTTATGTTATAATGAAAACATTAATTTAAATATGGGAATTTAATACGAAAATTAAATATTTCCGAAGTTTTAAAAATTTACAAATTAACATTGAAAGCATATATTTTTAATTAACAACACAATGCTGAGAATGTTATATTCTGCAAACAAATAAGATAATGCTACTTATAGTAACAAACGGTTTACTTAGGCACAATTAAAAAAAAATGTGCTGATGATAACCAGAACAAGATCCTTATATTAATAAACGATTTCCGTTAATTATACTTAAGAAGAGAAGAACTTCTCAACGATTAAAAGTAATAATGACATCGACGAGAAATTAATTCGAATAAGAATTGCAAGCAATCTTTCTTTCCCTGCACAACCAAATTATCTTTTAGATGTTTCTAAATGGTCAATTCTAAAAATCCAAAAGGCAAATGCAGAATTTCACAACTAAAGAGGAAAGAAAAATTATAAACAGATGGTGCAACTAGAAAATACACCATTGAATATTTTGAGAAAAACTTCAATCTGCAAAATGATGACTGGGCTTCAATTGAAGAAAACGAGCGGCAATTGCGGCAGCATAAAGATATGTAGATTGGCCATCAATATTTCAGCACTCACGACTAAATATAAAATTTGCTAGACCAGTAAGTAGCAGTGTTTGCGAAAAGGATATTCGATTTCCGAATTGCCCCTAATGTCTGTGGCACGGGAGCACAATTTATCAACGAATCCAATGCATCAGACAAGGGATTTAACAGAAGGATATAGGCAAAGATTGGCTCATTAAAAAAGAAATTTGATCAGAAGGATCACAAAACAGGTTGAATACTTAAATATGAAAACTAAAATGTACTGGTGACATAGCAACGTGTTGATAATCTCAGAATTATATACAATCAAATCTGTTACATAATGCAGTCATTACCTGTCAATCTATGAATTTGTACACCTACTGAAATAATGTAATAATGCCGAATACCCAGTGGTCCAAGGAACTCGTGCACTAAATTCGTTACAACTACCAATAGTGAATATTCTTCAATTCGGTGGCGATTATAGCCAATCATCAAATTTGTCAAATTTTTTAAGATGATTGACAAGCAGTTACTAGTAATACAGCTGAAGTGTATGGGGTGGCTAAAAAATTCATTTGCCATTTGTCGTTCACCGCAGACTTTGCTTGGCCCTTATTACAAGACAGAATGTTTTAGCATTGATGGAAAAACTTTGAGCCAAGGACGAGGATCACCAACAGCTCATTCCATTAAAGTCATATATTATACAAGATAGGAATGCCAATTAGCGTTGAAAAATCTAGGAGTTGAGATCCGCTACTAATCTAAAATTTGTGAAATCAAAAACTATTGAAATTTTTGAAGATAAATGATTTTTTTTTGTTCGCGAAAAATTAATTTGAAACCATAGACGCAAATCAATTTGTTAAAATGATAAAAATCCAGCAACATTTCAAGCAAGCAGAAAAGTTTCATATCTCCCTATAATGAAAATTAAAAAGCTGAATCAAGTAAAGCAAAAAAGACAAAATGCCTGTACAAAAAAAGGAGAATTCACAAAAATATTCAGAAGAATGTAAGATGAGCTCTTGCAAACACATTAACCACGTTTTACTTGCTACGGCTGATAACAAATTTATCAATTTATCTGACCTTAATTTCACTATGAATTAAAGCCATCACTGAGATAAAGTTCTTAGCGAAGAAACGGTAAGATGGCTTCAATGATAAATTATTTGAATGCTATCTTTAAGCCTTTTTTTGTTTTAACCGTCATCCCTGCACAACCAAAATGTGTTATATTTGTGTCAAAATTTCCTATTTGAACATCCATTTGACAATTCTAAACTTCCACTAACAAGCAAAAATGAATGCTTGGCTATGTGTGGAAATCTCACCTCAAAATTATGGTGAATTCTGATTTTCTACTTTTGCAAAATTCATTACTTGACTGAATACTCAGTAATTGGTTTTAAGCAGAACCATATATCAACAAATTCATGTATAATGGTTGGACGACAAACAATTACTCACAAAATTCAATACATACCAAGAAATAATTGCAGAAATGTGTTAAAAGGATCACATTGACAGTAATAAAAAAAAGTTTTTACATCAGAACAAAAATGTTTGGCGCATGTTGCTCAGAATTCCCGTTTTCAGCAATGGAGGACGGATCATTATCTTATTGCCATTTTCAGCAAATACTACTATAATACAGCACCTACTATTGGAATCCAACTTATTCTCAATTTCATAAGACTTGACACCTCTTTATAAAACACCAAGAACTTATTTATAGACCTAAGAGTATAAAGTGATTTGTCACCCTTTTGGACTGTAATAGACGTATTTTTAAACATAAAAAAAAGTAATTTAAATTTTTCAAATATCAAGTATAACTCATCATGCTCCAGTCATACATTTTGCTGTGGGAAAATTTAAATCAAAAAGCAATTGATTACGATTAACACTATAAAACAAAATTAATTCACAACAAAAGCGAGAGGAGCATAAAAAATATATAATTTTAAATACAGCACACAGTTTGCATATAGGTAACTATTAAGCCCTGGATCACTTAAGCTCTATCCAACTGATTGTTATAGGAAAAAAGTAAAAAACGATACAATAATCGATCTGAACGCATTTACAGGAACCCATCATGGGCAAATAAAGCCCTCGTTGTGGATGCGAGTACAGGTGCAGTTTGAAATTTCTCAAATTAGTAATCACCTGCCATCTAAACCTTCTGAAATTATTCAAATTGAGGACAGTTTATCATTTCCATGCGAAAAGTCGAGAATCTAAAATCGGAAAGTTTTAATTTGGTTCCCATTCCCGTATGGACGAACAACACGGCGTTGTAGTAAATTAAGGAAAATTGATGTACTGTGGTATTGTTAATTAAAACAGTTTTATTTGTGCTTACATAATAATCCGGTACAAGTACCGTTGTATATTAAAAAAAATTACAAGCAAAACTGCTTGGAGGACATTGAATCAGAAAAAACAAGGGATATACTCAACAAATGTGAAATAGAAATCATCCCTCAAGAGCTAAATAGTTCCAGACTATTAACACTACTGCAAGATCGTGCACAATTTCATTACATAAGGCACAATTCCTGAACTGGCTCACTAATTAACAACTATATAATCTTTCAAATTGTACATACTCGTTTCATTTTGAATAGCCACACGTCTTATTAACGGAAACACTGTCGACATAACAATAGGATTTTAGGTCCCCCAAATTCTTTTTCCCACTTCAATTACATTCGCTAAATGCAATAATCAGGATGATGCTGTTTACTTATTAATTTGTTTAAACCGGCTATACTGGTTAATGTTTTTGTGAAATAAAATAATTTATATTATTTCAATTTTCAACTCAACGTTTCGTGGCTTTGTAGACATTTTCAGGAGTGAGATTTGTTTGGCTTTAACAAAACATATATATTGCATTCCACGTTTAACGGCATGTGTGTGCACCAATATTCACAATTCATTTAACAAAGTTCATAAATTTCGATCGATCGAGAATTGGGGTGAATTGTTTAAATGTTTTACTAAGTTCTATAACACCACTCCATCATCAGCATAGGGTTCCTGCCTTTATGAACAAGTTTTTGGGAAAATTTTAATCACTTAGAAAATATGAATAAAATCGTTCCGCTCCACAAATAAACAAATAAAATTTGAGTTTTTTATTATAATATTATACGAAATAGAAAATTAATTTGTAAACAATATACTAATAATGTTCAAGAAGGGGATATCAAAATAGCTGAGCAGGTTATAAACTTGAAAAAATATATATGCGTATGTATAACTACACAATAATGTATGCTAATACATCCAATAAACATTTCAAAATTAAAGTTAAGCAACTTGATCACTTTAAAAATATAAAAAAAACTTCGAGGAATACATTCACTCGTAATGTTTGTAATACTTAATTTCAGCGCTGGTACTCACAATTGAAATCAAAATTGTATAAAAATATAAAAATCATTTGGGATTGAAACATCATCTTTAAAGTATTTTATCATTTTTTATTTTTGTATTTTTTAAATGTATTAAATTTTATAATACTTAGAGTATGATCATACCAGAGTCTATGGGAGTGGAGAAACTGACAGTTGACTAAAGCACAACTCTCTTATATTTTTGCAGCAGAAAGGTCCACGACTTTCATATATCAAAAAAAAGTACCGTCCAGAAAAAAGGATTATTGTTAAACCAATTCTGTTTTCCTGGACGATTCACCAATGTTGTTGTATCACATGTAAATGGTGAAGTGTCCTTCTATTTGTTTTGATTACTTAAAGCATAGTAAAAATGTATCCATAATTCTCATACGAAATTGGTAAACGCTACTGATTATAAGTATCTATGGAAAATAATGTAGGCAATATGAATTGAAATCTATAAAATAAAGTTTAAGATAAGTAGTTCCAACATTAATTTTTAGAGAATTATTTTATTACTTTTATAAGGTTTTTTAATTTTGTATGCTTATGGGAGTGTACATTTTAATTAAATCGAGTATCAAGTAATTAGTTATAACCACTCGTTTTTAGTGTTTGTTTTTATTATTGGAAGCATGCATATCCCATGCCAGGCTATGTGCGGTGTACGATTTATTTTCTTAAAAAAAAAATATTGAAATTAAGGTAAGGGAAGACGTATATTTGACAACCAGAGGGTACAATCATATGTGACTGCAGAAAAGTTTTCCCAACACTTTTCTGAAGTCTGCCTTCAACTTCCTCTAATGCCAACGAGCATTGGTGCCACATCACAAAAAGTCTGTTAACTGCCGCTTAGGGGGATAAGATAAGCTGTATGCAGCAATAAGAAAAGGGCGACCCATCCCATACCACGACGGGACACACCACGTTTAGTTCACGAGACTTACCGTGAAAGACGAGAGCAGAGTAGCGAAGCTTCAGACGCAAAAAGCATGAGTTGATGAAAGGCCAATGAAGATAAAATCCCCATGTAGACACCAGAAACGAGGTTTGAATTAAAAAAATTTATAATGCTTATGAATGAAGTTTTCAAGCCCGTTCATGTTAAGTGTGTTTTGTAAGGCACTGAAGCCGTTTGTGAAGCAACGAAACATATCAGTTTGGCTTGAGACCTGGTAAAGCTACCAGCTCCTTATATTGTGCCAAATATTTAAATAGACACATAAAAAGCAAATCTAGCCATTCTCAGCCATACATAAATACATTTTTCATATGTAAGTCTCCAGATTGCGGTTACTCTTCGTAGAAGGTATTCTTCTGGTCTTATTAAAGAATAAAGTATGCGAACCCTCCCTTGGAAAACAAAAAAACAGAAAATTTATGTCGGCTAAAATGCCCATTCTACTATACGGCGCAGAAGCTTGGACACTTAGAAAATTTGATGAGCATGAGCTTTATGTTTTCTAAACGAATATCCTAGAAAATATTTATGGGCTTTGCACCGGCGATGCTGAATGACTGGTAGTACTCGCAGGTAGCAATGGTCAATTAAGTAAGTATCACCATTTACTAGTTAAGTCGATAATTTGAGACATACCGAACATAATTTATTTTAAGATAACTGGGATTAACGTCGCCTTATTGTATTAAAAAATTAAAACCATACTTCGTTTTTATGCAAATTGAAGCAACCTCTGGTTTCTAGCATTGATAAAACAAATTCCGTTTTTATTTAAACACATGAGTGAGGTATCGCTCAATTTTTTTTGCGGACTTACGGTCGATATTAATGTTGTTGGCACTTGGCTAGCAAAATAATCGATAACTTTGCTATTATCCTGGAACTGATGGCCTTATCTATCAGAAGCGTAATTGGGAGCTTAAAAATTTTTCAGTATAATTCTTATTTGAAACACGCAATAATAACCCTTTCCTTTATCACAAATTTTTCGATTGTTTTATTTTTGGAGACGTAAGTAGCATTTCAATTGGTCTCATAAGTATGATGAAAAAGAAATTCCGGGATTATCTGAATGTCACAAAATGTAATATTTTCAACGAGTACAGAAAGGTTTACGTTTCAAGTGTAAATTAATCAAATCTTCCATAATGTTTATAAGCACATATTTTTTTTTATAAACAAGAACCAATATGAATTTGTTCTATTTATTTATTTATTTGAGTCGCATCAGAAAAATTAAAATTTTCCCCAATTTTTCTGTATCGTGCTTGAATAAGGTGCATTAGCTATAGGAATAATAGAATCCATGTAATAATCGGTAAAAACCGATAACATAATACGCATGAGTTGGACATTTATTACCTCATCAAAATATTTCAAAAACTTACAAATTTCGGTAACTTGCGTTGAATCAACTAGTATTAACGCATTTAATTGAAATCCGAGACATGCGTATGAGATGTATCCAACTATTTAAGCTGACTCCGCTCAAAACGTAAAAACGTCTAAGTAACAAATGCCAGTAGTAAGCGATTAAAAATCTGGCATTTTAGCAAACTTCCACGTAATCGTAAATGTCATATAGAAGGTATCCGCAGTTAAAGCCCGATTTTTGCAGAATTGCACACTTTTATGGTAATGAGACAAACATGCTTTAATAGCTAATTTCGGTACAGTGCCATGAAAAACCGGTATTTTGTTTTTGCCAATATCCGTGAAATCGCGAGTCAACGTTCTATAATAGGATATGGAACTTATGAACCGATTTAACTCAATGGTACAATATTAAAGCAAATCTAAAAGACTTCATACCAAATTTGAGTACAGTGCGATGAAACATTGCTAAATTGGATTTTATGATTATTTGGAAGGAATTGGCAGTAAACTTTTTATATGAGGTACCCGAAGTTATTGACTTTTTTTGCCCTTTCAGGACCTTATCTGTACTTTATACATCGACTGACGGTCGGATTTTTTCTTTTTATTCTATGCAATTGTCTACAAAGAACATATAGTCGGAAATGATTATTTCAAAGCATTACATACTGTGCACAATCCCATTAGAACCTCAGTCTAGGTCTGATGGGTATTAAAAAAGAAATAATATCTATACAAATATTTGATATCATCAACTGAAATACGGCTTATAAAATAAAATTCAAATTTAAAATTCGCAAGAATAAACTTTGAATTGAGAAAATGAATGTATTCTAAATATATAGCGATTAATGAAATTGGATTTTATTTATTTTATGAAAAATTCACGAAAATATTTTTAACCTAATTTAGCATTTATGAAAATGTTCGGTACGAAATTTTTTATATTTTATCCACTATACATAATTTTAAATTATTTTGAAAGTTTGCATAATTTGGACGCATTACATGAATTTGATAATTCATTTCCTTTCTGTGAGTAAAGAAATCATTTCGCTCAACAGCCTGTAACCCGCTTACAGTCTGTTTTGCTTGATTTTCTGTGGTTAATGTATGTGCAATTTGTTAGTGCAATTATAAATCACAACAATACGCCAGCATCAAGCATTAACAAAAAAATGCTTGCTGTTGTCGCCGAAATTCATAATTTTACCTTTTTAATGATTTTAAGAAATTGACATATCGTTTTAAACGCTATTTTATGTTAATTTTCTCGTTAAATAGATTTTAAGAATAAAAATTAAATTATCATGCCGTGAAAATGAATCAAGTATGCATAAGTGATTGTATATTATTTAAAGGAGGACTGATTTTCGAAGTATTTTATTTGAATTTATAATACAACAAAAAATGGTATAAGAACTTAAATTGTGAAGAGAAATTTAATTCAATAAGTTAATAGATACTAAAGTTAAATTGAATTTATTATTAATGCATTATGTTGAAAACAAACTAAATTAAAATTAAATAATCTATGTTAGTAACATTAGCTTAAGAATTCTTTAGCCCAAATGATCTTCTAGGCTCATCCTTTTGAAAGCAACACACTTTCCCGTTATTCGAAGAACCGGTGTAACCCTTCCTGCCAGATTTCCTTACACACTCTCGACCACGTATAGGCGAGGAAACGAATATGTTTTGGCTTATAAATAAAAAAAAGTTATTTAAATAAAAAAATTAAAACCAAAAAATGAAACACGTGTTGATTCAATCGAATTATTCTAAAATTACGTTTCTGAAATAATTAAAATAAGAATACTTGCGTGCATTATTTATTAAAAAAATTTACGAAACATTAAAGCAACATTATTCGAACAAATATTTTATTTCCTTATATATTTTAATGCATTTTCTTTAATCTGGTATATACATATTGTATTTTTAAGTACGATGGCAAAAGCAATTATCAAAAATACATTCCATATTACGCATACCTAAAAATAAGGATCGAATAGTATTTTTCAATAACAAATTGTTTTTCGCAAACACAAGATTTTTAAGTAATTACTATCTACGAACCTAGCTCCAAATGTAAAACTTCTTTCCACTTGAAACATAAATTTATATTTTTTTGAAATTTAAAAAGGGCAGTAAATAACCTGCGCAATGAGCAAGGGCACATTAATTTTTTTCATTTCGTTTGATTCGAAAATATAATTAGTTTGTATCAATTGTTTTTTTTTTATGGTGTATAAACAAGTTGTGCCAAAAATAGTTAAGACTTTGCCAAAAAAGAACAAACAATATTCCTTTTACTTTTGCAAGTATCATAGATGGACATTCTTTATTAATTTGAGCATGTTAAACAATGTTAATTTATGTTAAAAGCGAAAAAATACGCTGAATGCATAAAACACACTTGATAGTTTTATTTTAATTCTTTAAGTGAAAAAAATAGCGTTTAAGAACGCATGTAAATTTCTTAAAATCATCAAAAAGGTTCATTTATGCATTTTGGCGACAACACCAAGAATTTCTTGTTAGTTCTTGATGCTGGCGGTTTATTAATTGCACTAACAAAATACATTAGCCACAGTAAATCAAGCAGAAAATAAGCGGGTTACAGACTGTTGCGCGTAATGATTTCTGTGCTAACAGAAAGCAAATCCATTTGTTATGTAATGCGTGCAAATTATTCAAACTTTGAAAATAATTCGAAATTATAAATAGTGGATAAAGAATTAAAATTTTCATATCCGAAACTTACATAAACGCAAAATTAGTTTTTTATGAGCTAAAAATTTTTTCGTGAATTTTTCATAAAATAAATAAAATTCAATTTCATAAACCACTATGGATTTTTCTAACCTAACAAATATTTTCATTCAATTTCTCAATTTCTTTCATCGTTAACTATTATTTTAATGTTGACATTAAACAGTAAATGCAATGAATTTAACAGAATACCGTTCTTGCATGTCTTCCTAATTTAGTCTTTGAGCGGCACCGAACAAATACCGAGTTCAGAGAACTAATTCGAGAAATATGGTCATAACAAAAATAAACAAATGTAATAATCGGTTATCGAATACAGAATACGCCTTAGGTACTCACCGTCATGTTTTTAAATTCTATTTTAAAAGATTGATAGGTATGAGTGCTTCACTGGAAGTATCCAAAGTATAAGACTAATAGGATCTACTTTCAAACAGGTCTTTAAATTATCATCTTCTTTTTACAAATGAATCATATAATACAAGCAAATCAAAGACGTAGCATTTAAAAAATATTTTGAAAAGTAATCAAGAGTGAATCAATCGATCACAAAAATGCTTCAATACAATTGTTCAGTTCTACGCAAGTTCGGATATTTTATTTTAGCATCAAAATATTGAAGCTATAAGAAATTTCAGGAAATTCCAACAACTGAGAATTTAAAGAAAGTGAGTACAGGTAAAGGCCTTTGGGTGAGTCTCAAAATGATTGTCTAATTTTGCTAAAATTAAACAATGATACCATACCTTTATGCGTATTTCAATGAAATCATAGAGTAACCAGGCGGTTCTCGAAAGCATGGACAGAATTCGAGCTTGATCTGGCTATTGGTCCTTTATTCTTAGAAGCATTTAGTCGGAAAAGAATCAATTTTTCAGCTATGCTCTAACCAATAGATATTCCAAGACATCATTGAAAACTGCGACCGTTCGCCCGACCGTCTATCCGTCCATAAGCAAAAACTAGAAAGAAGGAATTGCGCGAGACTTACGAACTTCGGCACACACATTCTCAAAAATTTTAGATCGAAGTACTCCCATATGGTCACAACAGAGGTTTTAATGCAGTATTTCATTTAAATTTTATGAAATATCTGAATTGAGTGTACATTAATATATTCAATAAGTGTACTAAAAATAAGCAACATTGCAGAAAATTGAGATTTTTTCACAGTTATCATTAAAATTTTATAAAAGTTCTGAATCTGAGTCTACTAAAGTGGCAAGATTGGATGAAATTCGGAGGTACTCCCAGTAGACCTATGTGGTCCTAATAGAAGGTTTAATGTAGAATTGCCCACAGTGACCATTTAAATTTTTTAGAATTTCTGAATTGAAAGAACATAAATATAGAAAGTGATTGTACCAAAAGTGAGGAAGATTGGATGGTGATATCAAGTACTACCAGTACACCTATGTTATCAGAAAAGAGGGTTAAGGCTAATTGGCCCAGAAATATTAATAAAGTTCAACGAAATTCAATTATTGAGTTTTCTTAATTCTTATTAATGACTTCATAATAATTCACATAATTGGCTGAAACTCAGATATACCTCCAATATACGTATGTGGTTCGTTAAGAGGGTTTCGAGCACACTTTGACAATTATACTAAACATTTTGGTATAGTTTAAAAAAGATTATTAAATTAATTTTTTTTTGTTATTCTGCAATGTTATAATAGGACCATTGTTCTAACACTGTTTGTAATATCTAATTGTTTTACCCTTACCCTTGCCAGTGGTTTTTGTATCCAATTTCCTCATGTAGATACTGTAGTTAACAATTTATTCGACAACACTTTAAAAGAAGCAAATAGCATTAAATGTAAAAAATGCTGCCATCAGTTGCACGCTCTGAAATGTCTGGATTTTTTTATGATTTCAGTGAAACTGGAAAGAAACGATCAACGTGGTACTCAAAATAATAGATTGAAATCATATACACAAACCGAATTTCATTACTCTATCTCAAAAATTATTCATGTTATTAGTTAGAAAAATTATTTAGTAAATTAAAAAATATTTTTTAGGGAAATTGGTAAAAAAGTACAGACGAGCTGGTAAGGCAGTTGCTGATTGATGTCCATCATATAATGGGATTGTTTGAAAGAAGTTGATTCATTGGTTAACGTGCAAAGATAAAAGAGCTATGAATCACGAATATTAGTAAGCGTGGTCTGGTTAGGCAAACCATGACAATGGAAATAATTTTTTATATCTAATTCTAAGCATTTGATTGAATATATTAATGTTTATAATTGTAATTTATTGATTTAATTGATGATATTTACTTTAAATCTACTCTAATTTGTATTAAGTAACTGTGCGGGAATAAACTACCTTGGTTCATCTTGGATTTCACTGTTTTTAGCTTTTGCAAAAGAGTATTGTTAGTTTTTGTTGAAAAGTTTGAATAAAAGTTTAATTAAATGATACATGGTTGACAAAAAAAAAGGTTTTGACGAGCAAGTCGATACGTAATGCAATTCATAGTAATGAAGCAAAATTGTAATAATATAAAATTTTTTGTTTTGTTAGTTTCTTTTTCCACCATAATTAAAATGCATTCTAATTGGAGACAGAAATTCTTCGTCAATCTATAACAAAATTTAATTTTCCTTAATTTAATTGTTCTCATGGTTGGAATATATTGAAGATATTATCTCATAAAGAATTTAATTATTCATATTCGAATTTTAGATGCTTAGCATTATGATTTCCAATCTCTCAGTTGAAGACTTTCCATAAATACGTGGAGATGTCATCAAAGATACGGAAATATCTTTAACATAAACGTTTGCCAGACAGTGAGCTAGTCCCTGATCTTTCTTATAGTCCAGCACACAGTACTGGATGATTGAAATGAAATCTAAACCGAGTATTCCATTAACTCTGCTACAAATTACTGGAACGATAACTTTACACCCTTGCCGAAAACGTGTTGGCTGTTAATAACGTTTCAATAAGGTTTGGCTAATTTTCATCATTGGCCGATTGGAGGATCATAAAGTAGCATTTTGAATTAAATCTCAAAAACTATTCTTTCAGGTGGAATACGTCGTTTATTACCGAAAGCGTGTACCCTTACCTAAGTCATTTTGGCTTGTAATAATGCTTTAATGAACAGAAGCGTGGCTAATTTTAGTCAACGCAATATTGGACGAACATTATCATTTCACTTTCTTGCTACAGCGACGTACGGCGATCAATTTAAATAAAAGCATTTGGTGTCTTTAGTTTAATTCTGAGTTACGGTCTTTTTCCGCAATACCATGGGTTAACCGGAATAAAGGGCCTCCACCTCTTCTTGTTCGAGTTAAAACTACTATTACGACTATGCAATGAGCGATCCCAAGATCACCTGTTTTGTGTATGTTCGGCTGAAAGAGTGTAGCATTCTCAAACTCAGTCACTGTGAATGCAGTCCCAGTGATAAATGTTGACTACTGCACCAACATCTTTTGATGGAGTTGCATGAGGGAACAACGAACAACGGCCTCTGGAACTCCCAGCTAAAAAATCTTTCCGAAGAAGACACTGACCATGCCTCAAATACGGAGTAGTTTTGGCGACAAGGACGGCTTCGAACATTTTAAGTATTACGATTTAAGAGCATATCCTGCTCCTCAGCAGGATCATTTTTTCAGAAAATATATGGGTGATTTAACTTCTTACCTTGTCTGTCGGTTTACTGGTGTTAATAAGTGACTGGCTGCTCTAATCTAAACATAAGCCAGCAATATAAGTCAGATTGTGTCCATTTTAGGACAGAGGATTAATACGTCGCTTGCAAATAATCTTTTCTGATAGACTTGAATTTATCGATGAGAAATGCACTAAAGCGCAAACAAGGTGGTACGCAATAGACCCCATTACAAATATGATGTCCATGACTCGATACCATATATAAAAAGAGACTTGGTTGGTCAAATTTATGCAGTTTTTCAGTCTGATTTTAACTTTTAAAGTGATAAGATTCTTGTGTGCAGATTTGTCCTGACAACTAATTACAGGTGAGAAAGTCGAGAGTTGTTAACATCAGTCTGATTTTATTCATCAGTATTCTTGCAACTTCATTATAAATTGGCAGTTTGACACAATATCGATTTATATTGTGTGTGGTTTTAAATGCTAATTGGCCCAGCCCGTTGGCATTGATTACACATACGCCGCGTTTTTTAAGAAGGGAGCGAGCCGTCTCTTTCTCGCTATATTAACAAAAACGGTTCATTTTTTTTGTCGGATTTCCGCTGAGAAAAAAAGTTTGTTGGCGCTTGGCGGAAAAAAAAAGTTATTTATTTCGTATTGGGATTTTACCTGAGTTCGGACACGGTATCTAATTGAAATTATACTTCTTAGTTTCGTAATATTTATATGGTATAAAGCAACTTAATACCTAATTGCCATTGTCACTTCTTAATTGGCTTCGTATGTAGATTTCGAATTGCGCTCAATAGAAGAACAATAATTACGGCCTTACAATTAAAAAAATTACAAAAACACTCAACCACGATCAGCCGGAATTTCCCGCGGGGTTGTGTACATTCGAACTTTTACGCATATAAAGAAAGCTGCTTATCAAACCACAGTAATAGGAGATAGGCGGCAGTATCAACATACAAAGCGCAGCAGCTAAAAATTATCAGCATTAAAATCACAAAACAATTATACCACAGCACGAATATTGAGGTTTGTGCAATAAATTTAAAGTAATTATTTAGCTTTTCCTATTTATTTATTGACGAAATTAAATGGAAAATCTATCCTGTACATTTGTTGGCTTAATTTCTATCGCGGACAATTGTTGTTAGTCTTGTGTGTGCATTTTCTCATCCTTTTTCTTTGAGCATAGCAATTGTTAATTTGTTAAGTGAAAATAAAAGCTGGTTGCTGTCTTGTGAACAAAGCGTTGTAGTAGCGCAGATTGGTTTTCATTGTGATCTGCATACAATTCTATTATTGGCATAGGTGAGTGCACAAGCTGTCTATGATCCCACCGAGCGTGAAGCATATCAGCCGTGAATAATTTTGGTATTAATTTGTTTTTGACTCTTCAGCGATATTATTAAACAAACAAAAAATTTATTATTACCCAATTTTATTGTTAAAAAAATATGTTGATGTCTTTAGTAACTAACTGTTACGTCCTTTTTTGGATAATTAGGGCAATAGCCGCTAATTAATTTAATAGATTTACGCACGTGTTAGACGTATTTTATGAATTTTTTTTCATAGCACACAACTGGGAGACCACACAGTGTCTTAAATTAAGCTGCAAATAGTCGAGCTTCGCTCTATTTGGGAGAAGACCAGTTTGGCGTATTAAGAATTTTAAGAGTACGCCTTTGAAAAAAGGGAAAATCCTGACATTAAACTAGAAACCTTTTGCGTGAAGACACAATACCATGAATTCTTCAGCCACACTTGGAATGCGCTTTTCAAATTGATAACATGAGTCATGCAAGCAACCCATCCGCTAATAGCACTAACGCGCCTCCAACTTTCTCAGGTACTAACCACGCCTACTATGTATCTCCTTGCAAATGTAAGATATATGAAGGTGATTTTATATCCTGGCCAGCATTTTGGGTTCAATTATTTTGTTATTAACAACCCACGCTTGACGGCGGTTGAAAAACTATTCCACTTTGCCCGGAAAACCGAGGGCAAATCAGGCGAGATCTTCGAAGAGTATCACATGACCAACCTTTCGTCCCTTCGGAAACGATATGAACACAAGACAGTAATGCTTCACACGCAACTGAAACTTTTTTTTAACATTCCATGCGTAAGCCAAGAAACTGACAACAGTGCTAGAGTCGTTTTTAGCAAGTCGGTTTTAGAGCTTGGCATTCATTTCCGTACTACGGGCGGATACACGAAAAGAGTTCGTGCGTGTAGCATCCAACAAAAAAAAAAAAAAAAAAAAAAAAACTGTCCGTTTGCAAATTATGTTCAAAATGAAATTATCCTTTGAAAAGCTGCCCTTAGTTTCTAAGCATGAATGCATAAAAGCGTTTTCAGCAGGTTCGTAATCTCAGTTTATGCTTTAAATGTTTAGTTCACCTGGTATTGCCGATTGTCCTAGTCATTATCGATGTAATAGATGTAAAAGAAAACATCACAACATCATACACCGGCATCGTCCTACTACCTCGAGCATCACTCGCGGACACGATTCCCCAATGGGAGAAAATCAATTGCTGGTTAAGTACCAATTAGCCATGTTTGCTACGGGAGACAGCATTAGTGGCGGTGAGCCATCTCGGCTTGGTGTTCATTACACACACACTGATCGACTCAGAAACAGAGGCCACTATCAAATTAAAGCCCTTACAGAAGCGACTCGCTCTTCCAATCTTTAATGCGTCAGTTAATATGTCAGGGCTAAATAATTGCACTTCAGCAAGGGTAATTCATTGATGTCAAATTGTACTCAGTTCATTACGGGAGCAAACAATTCGTATAATGTGAAGGCTAACAGAAGCGCTCTCCCATAGTTCGTAGCCAATATCTTATATTGAAAAATTTACCAATTTTTCCTGAGTTGACTCAAAATTTTATCGGAGTTCACCAGTTATCCTACTCATTGAAGCGAATCTCTACATTAAAATAGCGCAAGAAGACATACAAACAGCGTTCGGTTGGATTCTGTCCGATCCACTCTTGGTGACTTCTGTATCTAGCCTTCTTTCGGTCAGTTCCTATCAGTAAGTTGCATTGGATGAGCGGCTCCACTGATTCTAGGTAGTAGAGGACGTGTCAAGAAAGAACCACACTACCATAGAAGACTAGATCCTTAAATCGATTTTTCCGAAAACTTTAAGGACAAACGATGGTCGTTAAATGCTGTGTTTGCTTTTTAAAACGTAGGAAGTTTGAAATTAGGACAGTCGCGGTGACATTCTTGCAAAAGAATGAACCTATTAGTGACTTGCATAAGAATGGCTTGGTGGGATATGAGGCTCTCCAATAGATTGAGGAAGTCCAACCTCCCGTCTGTACTGACCAACCTTCCCACTATTATTTCCCCCATTATGCATTGACTACACAGATTTCGAGCTTAAGACCTTCGGAGTAAATTCTGCTTCATACGTTGTCATATGCACATTGCCTCTTAACTTTTAAAATCCGCTATGTATGTAGTTTATATATTGGTCAGTGCACCGGATTTGAAAACGGCGATCCAAATGTGCGTCGAGCTCATTGCAATCTTAGAATCGGCACGATTCCTACTTAGAAACTGGATTGATTTTAAGTGTGATTTCCAAGGAGCATCGGCTTCATTAGAGTTTCCTTGACTTCGATTCCAGTTAAGCACCACCTCCAGGGATACGATGGAATGCGACTCTTGATGATTTTTATTTCAATGTTCCGGACATGAAGGTAAGCTATACCAAACGCGAAATGTTGTCCGTTATAACGAGATTGTTCGACCCTGTGGGGTGGTTGTCCCGAACAATATTGAAAGCATAAATTTTGATGCAACAGTTCTTACTAGAAAAAAATTTATTGAGATCACCATGTGAACGTCTAACATCTAAAGGCAGTGGAAAGATTGTTTGCGCTCATAGCCAGCTCTTGCTATTATCACGATAGCTCGGAGGGTTGGTTGTCGACCTGATTGTGCAGTCGTCTTACTCAATATAGGAAGAAACAATCGAGATCCACAATACTCTTGGCATTGTTTATTCAGCCTCCCTGCACTTGGGTCACATTCAGCCCAATTCGCACTCATCCTGTAATATCTTACTGCTCTACGGGTTGGCTTGTCAGATTTTCATCCTCTGGCAGAGCTGTTCTGGATATCCCTTATATAATGAAATTTTATCGTCACAAAATGAATGAATCGAGTCTGAAGGGGTAACGCCGAAGGAGGTGAACGTTGATAAAACCCGGCTGATAGTATTGGCACACCGTTTGGCCTGTTCAGAAGAATTTAAGACCCTAGCGAATAAACAACTCGTGTGATCGAAAAACTGCAAGAGTCCGTAAATCCGCTCATAGATGATAGAAGGATCATCCGAGTTGGACGTAGACTTGCATTTTCCGAGAATCTCTCCATTGCGGAACGATTTCCAATCCATCTACCACTCTGCTTCCTGAGGACTTAATATGGACTAACTAACCCAACTGTAATGATTTAAGCCGTCAACCGCAGCTGGAAATCGTGAATCTTACATATATAGAGCACCCGAACTTGTATTTACACGTTTTCTTTTACAGGCCTCGACTATGCTGGGCGGTTTAAATAAAAAATTACACTGGAAGAGCGTGTTTAATCACCAAAGGTTACGTTTGTGTAATTGTGTGTTTGAGTCCTAAGGCTATACATCTGGAACTTGCAAGTTATCTAGCGGCCATAGCATTCACAGAAGTCTTTCAGCGGTTTATTGCGAGGAGAGGTTGCCCAGCCGATATATATTCGGACAATGGAACAAATTTCGAAGGAGCCTCGAGAGCATTAAAAAGCGACCTACTTGAAGTTCTCAGTCAGATGCAAGACGTTGCGTGAAATGTAACCTTACAGTTCTTTTGGAAGCATCCAAATTTAAAATCCCATTTCTCCTAAATTCAACAAAGGTAATGGCAATGCTGCAACAATACTTCCATAGAAGATCTTAAAAGGTATTATACGGCAAGCTTACAATGTTATGTGGGCCTCTTTCTGGCTTTTTAGAAAATTTACAACCGAATTTCATTTTTCTTGCTCTAAACGTGATGGTGCTCAGGGAAATAGAAAAATAATTGGATATAGTGTCTCAACAACTTTACTATTACATGACTCCATAGAAAATTATGAATGATTTGAAAGAAATACAAAAACAATACAAATTAATATTAATGGCTACACAGCTTTGTCCCTAGCCATGGTCCAATCATATTCGTAAGTGTCAATCATATTCGTTTTAATAGATTAAATTGATAGTCTTGTCAAAGCTTCGTAAAAAACTACATTTGTAAGACCTAGACAACAGAAGCGTAGAGGACCAACTTCTATCTGAATGCAGTCGTTTGGGTGGATGTGTTTGTTTGAATGTAAAGTGGCTATACCAAATGCTATGATAAACATCAGTTTTAAGATGCAGAAAATTAGTTTAAAGTCAATAATTATAATTTTGGAAATATTTTAATACTATACCGATTAATGTTGTTATTGGAAAGTATTTTAAGAAACTTCATATATTATAGAAATTATTTTGTTTTAAACAAATTGAGAGTAGATGTATTTTTCTAGAAGACAAAAAATTTGTGTGCCCATTTTTTGAGTAAAGTATGCAATGTATAGAAGAAAACTTTCCACCTGAATGTTTCTTGGAAATGTAGAAAAAATTGTCGCATGCTATTGAAATTTTTTACTTTGACATTTTTGCGTTAGTGTCAAATTCTTTTACGATATAAGCCAGAAACGTAAACAATGTTGGGTACCTCAAACAGGATTTTAAACTTTAATTTAACTTAAATGACTAAATACACGTTTTAGTGCCTGAATATTTGATGATTTTATAAACTAACGACTGATGGATATTATGTAGTTGATTTTGGCTCTGTATTTCATTATACTTCATTTCCAAGTGAAAAATATTATTTCTGTTTTGAATACGGTTAAATGACAACCACAAAAATAACGTAACTTTAACACAAAACAGAGAGAGAATGACTTTGCAGAATAACTTAAAGGCCAAAAAACTCAAGAAAACTGAAGGCCCAGAAACAACTTTGGCTTATGTATAAAGTCTTTTAATATATATTACAGTATTATCATTATTTTGGACAACTATGATCAAATCTATGCTTTAAAAAAATCATGATTAATATAATAAAAAATCATGTTTGGGTCGTTAATAAATTTTTTTTATAATAGATGCTAAGATAGAACTGTTGCAACAGAAGAGATCTCCGAATAACTGCCTGTGATCTTAACTCTACCATCAAAAACAGAGACGAACAAAAAACGAGTTTAGAGTGTACTCAACTGCAACATTACCATAATGAATAGAGTTAAAAAAAAGTTGTCGAAAACTTATATGACCAACCTTAAGCTGAAATGAATTCATTGGTGAGTTTGTTGGGCAATACGGCGGCTACGTTTCGTTACGCCATTCAGCTCACAGCATTCAAGATTTAAATAGATTTTAGAAATCATAAACGCCCAATTCGAATAAAAAAAAGCAGACAAAGTTTTGTCTGATAAGCGTCCTGTTTAATAGTTGGAACCATTTTATATGTAAAGTATCGAATTTTTGATTTAAGGCAAAGAATCCAGTGGAATAAAACAATACAACAAATACTGATTCGGTGATCTTCAGGCCTATCTTCGACATCTTATTTTAATCTTGGTAAGATAATCTTCTACCAGCTGGAGTTTTAGTCGAAGATGAAGAATAAGGACATGCAACGACAATAATATAACACAAAAACTCGGAGTTACAGATCCAATGAAACACCCATTTAATTCTTTAGTCCATCTAATTGCAATTCATTTTTGAATTTTTAGGCCTAGTTATAGAGCTAGTAATACAGCACCAACAATTCAATAGATGAGATTTTGTAAATAGAAATAAGAGATGAACCATGCCATACAAAAGCATTAATCTCTACAGAAAACAAAGAAGCAGAAAAGGAGGAATATTTAACGATTTTGTTAGACTGTAAAGTTAATTCGCTGTATCACTCGAACAGTAGGGGAAGAAAAATTAGGCGATCAGCCGATACGGAAACATTTTAAAACTTAAGACACCATAATTGTAAGATACCAGACCATTATCCACTCCATTGTTAGTTAAGTCCATAACTGGTTGTAATCAAATAAAACAAAAATGTATTGCAAATATTTGATACGAAAATCGAGTGTTTAATATATTACCTGCTTTTATTTGTTTTGACGAAGTTTTGAGTAATGACCATGAGCGTGAAGGGATTTTCTTGTATGTGTCCCAGGAGAGAATTCTGGTAAAAATTGATGAAGACGATAACCTAGACTCATTACATCAAGAATTTTGGAAGCTGATTAAATATTATGAACAAGCCTTGATGGCCGTAACAAAGCGATGCATTACAACATTATGATTTACAGTAATTCTCAAAAATCAGCACAATTTTCAATGTGCATATTAGATTTTCCTTTTCGTTAGTAAAAATTAAATTGAGAGAGAGTGATAAGTACCAAAAAGTCTTTACGGGGTCATTATATGGCACACTACTGGAAATACCTTATTAGGGATTTAAATTGAATGATCTAAGATTTCAAGGAAATAAAAGATATAATAATTTCTGAAGAACTGCTCTGGGCCGATCAACAGCCAACTGATAAGGAATTTAGTTCAGATTATTGTTCCGTAAATAGCATTGATACGGAAGATAAACCAACAAATTCTTAAATTTTTAAGCAAAGACTTCATTAAAGAGAGCTTTTACAATTTATGGAGAAAAATGAAATGTATTATAAAGTGGCCCCATATTTGATTCTGAAAGAGGAATTTCTTCAATTCAACATATGTTTAACATCCTACTTAAACATAACCTAATTTCATAGTACCAACAAAAGAGACGTTTATATAATTTTGAAATTCACATTGCTATTATTTGATATTAATATTGATTGACTGTTTATTCAAGAAAGTTAATATAGAATAGTTATGCATGAATTACATATTAAGAAATGCCTTAATTTTCATAATAAATTCAGTAATAAATACTTCAATGCTCATTTACTATACATAACAGTTGCATGAACATAAGATTGAGTTAAAAANACATCGCAGTTGCATGAACATAAGATTGAGTTAAAAAATATTCGGATGCAGTTAATAAAGTACTTAATTGGGAAAAAGTTTGGAGAGCACTTTTATAAAACCGTTAATAAAAAATATACAATATCCAAACATTGGCTATTGCACTCACCTAGAGGCCAAATATGGTATTCGACGAGGCTGCTAACACAATAGAAATTTTCAACATTATTTTAATATATATCATATATAGGTATTATAGACTATAAAGTGTATGCGCTCAAAAAAATAGCAATACACCCTTTCATTCAGTTTAAGAAGTCTAGTAGTGTTCGTTGACTTTTGTAAACCTTCTGATACGGTATACTAGGTGTTCTGACAACACAGTCACTTCACATTCACTTTAATTAGAAAAGCTTTATCTGTCAATTGATTTGCCCTTATGTGCATTTATATCAAGAAGACCTGATTCCTTGGGTGTGGCTGAGCACTGTAGACATAAAATTAAAATTCTAAAGGTGAATTCCTAAAATTTCGTTAGTGCGTCTTCTATCGAGTGGTTTTCAACCATTTCCAACCTAAAGATTAATATGCGCTACAACCTTTGTACAAAAATTCAAAAATGTTTCAACCGAGTGCAAATTATGTTAAAACCAAAACCAGTTAGGTAGAAAGCTAACACCATATTTTCGGATATCAAATTAATGAATTCACACAACTGCATTGCGGAAGCACCGTATACGCTTACGTTTCAGTGCATGTCTTAGGGTAAAATGCTTCTTGTCTAATAAAGCTTAGCTTAAGTCAGTCAGATAAACAATTCACTTCGTTACATACCGAATAGAGTCCCGATAATTAAAATAATAAAAACAGAAAGTAAATAAATTTAAATGAATCTTTTATTTTATAAAAACTTATTTGGCGCAGCCGGTGAAATAAAATAAAAATATAATCTAGTTGATAAATTGCCTTAATTATGACGTAACCTTTAAAGTTGTGTAACAACAACAGCAATATTTTTAAATATTTAGATGTCATGGATTCAAGCGCTAGAAATTCTTAAAAATTCTGAAATATCGTAGTTCATTGACTTGACATGTGTTTAGGTAAAAACTAGACTACAGCTGGAGACGAATATGCGCATTAGCTACCACACAATTAACAATTAACCCTGAATAGCACCTTTGTTAGTATGATTTGTGCTTCATCCATCCATATATATACACATCAACTGTTTGCAAATGGTTATTGGGCCTTTTTGCGATTATATGTAGAAACCCTAAATGATTGCAAATAATAGCATTTTCCTTGGGATAGAAAGTTATAATGTCATGAAGTATAAACAGAACCAACCAATAATTAAGATACCAATTTGGGTGGAAAGAAAATTTTTATCAAAGACAATAATCCAATTAAATATTAAAATATAGTGAAATCAGCGAAAAAGAAATAAATTAAAATTTCAGAAATGAACACAGTGTATCCGTGATTAACCACACTATTCCAAAAAGTGGGCAACAACCTTAGCAAAAGAAAAAATGCAGAACTGATTTGCAACCAAAATCCAATGGGTGACGATGTCCAGTGGTGAAAACAAAACTTTATAACGCATAACAGTAGTGGTGGATGATTTGTTAAGATCACTATATTTAGGAGAATTTTGAAATAATTTTTTATTTTACAATGAGTTGCCAGAACAATTCTGTCCGTAAATCTTCCAACTAAGTGGGATAAAGTTGACCTAAACCAACATTTCAAATCGTATCTGGATCAGCTTACATTTGGCAATCACATTTCCAATTTAAGAATGAGTAGTATTAAAAAAATATGTAGGATTTAAACAAACACTATGTTGAAGAAATGACGGAAGTAGCAACAAAACAAATATCCACAGGTACTTTGGCATATACCATAAATAATTTATTAAATTTACAAGGTATTAGAAAAATTATAAAAATTTATATAGGGCTTGACTTTAGATACCTCAATTATCAACTTTAATTGAAAAGCAACCACAATAGTGCTCCTATTCCGCAAAATAACGTGTATAATTCACTAGAAATAATTATAATAGAAGCCTTCAGTTTGCTAATTCTCAAATGAATAGCAATAATTATAATCACAGCAACATTCACAATATCAGACATGGGAAAATACTTAACCGTAACAATAATAATTATTTAAGTAACCAAAAAATAATAGCTATAATCATAACTACAGAAATAACAACAGCCGACAATTTAGTCATCAAAATAGATTTCAAAGCACCAACTCGTGGAAAAACACCCATCAAACAAATTTGTCCATAGACCCAATGGATATAAATGCAATAAGAAATCAAGAAGTAAATGCAATTGATGAAGCTTTATTTTATTATGAATTAGCCTTGGATTTTAACAAAATTTGTATAAAACATACATTTGAAAATAAAAATTTATTTCTATTTGAAATTTTTAAGGAATGTGCGCGACAAATTTTATAAAATATTAGATCATAAGTCAATAAATTAATAGAGATGAGGGAGAGTCTAAAATTCCAATTAAATCGGTATAAACAAATTTAAATTTAGAATTTGAGTAACCAGATAATGGAACAATTGAATTTCTGAGTATACAACTTAAAAAAGAATATGATTTTTTGTTTGGGGTGCACAGGATAAAGAAAAATGTTTTTAAATCATTGAAATTCAATGAATTCTCCATTAATTAAAACCTTAAATAAAAAATCTAATCATGAGGAGGAGGTTCGGAAATAAGTATACGATATAGAAAACCAGTCAATAATATGCATAAGTTACAACAGTAAAATATATAGTTCGCGAATTCAAAAATGTTGGTTAGTGATTATATATTGAAGACTACATCAAATAACAATTGACGAAAAATATAACCTACCAATCATTATATCATATCCTTCTAGATAAATTAGATAAGGGCCAGTATTTTAATATAATTGACAAAATTTTTGTAGTCTACTTAGATGAAGTCATAATTTTTTCAACTTCATTGGAAGAGAATATAAATTAATAAAATAAAATTTCTTAGAAATTAAAGAAGACAACCAAAAAATTGAAGATGATTATTGTTATTATATAGTTTTTCGGACACTATTCCAAATTTGGAAGTTCCGAAAATAGGAAAACAATTACAAATACACAAAATTGGCGATGATTAAATGCCAGTGACTCTGCTGTTTAAGCAGTACTTTTCCAAGAAGGGCAAGCAGCTTATATCAAAAACATTTAATTATCATGAAAAAAAAATGTGAAACAATTGATAAAAACTTCATATCAATTTCCGTATATATATGACAAAAAATTTAAGATAAGATCGGATCACTATCCAAGTAAGTTCGTTAACAATAAGTACAAAGACAATGAGTTTTCCGAACGCAACCAACGATGGTTGTTAAATTTACAGGAATACAATTATGAAATAGAATATTTAAAACGAAAGGACAACGTTTTCCCTGATTTTCGGACTAGAAACTTAACCAAGAATTCATAATAATAATTAAATTCAATAAAATTTAGCACTTTTCGATACAATGCATTGAACTGCAGAATAACTAATTGATCATTTTTTATTAAAGAATAGTTAATAAATTAAACACACAAATAAAAACGGTTTGAAAACATACATAAAAAAAATGTAAAAAAGGGAATATTTTCAGGAGTTTCTGAAAATGAATACAATAAAATCCAAAACATACTTATAAATGTATGTCCAAAGAAAAATGAAACAACTTAATAAAAATGTACTTCAAGAGTAATAGACGTATTAAATAGAGAAGAGATTCACAAACTAATTTCCCTATATCACAATAATGAATCTTTGCATAGTGGTATTAATGAAACATACAACACCTGAGAGACAAACTATATTTCTCCAATCTTAAAAAAAAAAAAATAAATAAATAAATACTATCAGAAACCTCTAAAACAAACATTTTAAAGCCCCAGAAGAAAAAATGAAATTATGCCTATTATATATTTCATTAAGAAAGCATTTACCAACAATAGACAATTTACCAAAATTTTTAGTAGTATGTCATATAATAGATAGAAATTAGAAGTCTAAACTACAAATCATACTAGAACAGTTGGCGTAATTTGACAATAGGAAAC
Source organism: Cirrula hians (assembly GCA_001015075.1). NCBI lineage: Eukaryota > Metazoa > Arthropoda > Insecta > Diptera > Ephydridae > Cirrula > Cirrula hians. The sequence continues at coordinate 25,579 of JXOS01063171.1, forward strand.
AGACAACACAGATATTGAGTGGTTGCACTCAACCCTGATAGAAAAACTAACAGGACTTGATGACTCAGATCATAACTGAAAAGAGGATATAAATTGTTCTGTGCAACTATAACAATCGCTAGCACTCATCGATTCAGTGTTCACCAAGAATGGCGATAGAAACTGTTTGTTCTCAAATAATCCATGATAGTTTCTCAGACGTACAACAAAAAGTAATAAGCCATAGAAATAAATTAAGAGACGACTATGAGGAAAATAGAGAATAGGTTATCAAATTAATGGCATCTATGTTGGTGATATTGATGATTATCTGGACGACAGAGGCAGGGTTGGTAGTCTACCAATTTCTGAGAGTTCTGGATTTATGCCTATTCCCTTATTCAATACCGAAGCAGTCAATTAAAGTTACACACTAATTGATCATATTTTTTCTATAGAATTTTCAGTAATTTTGGAGAATATAGAAGATAACATCCAAGTCTTTGACTTAGAAATCCGATAATATTAAATAATGAAATACAAATTTTACTAACAAAAATCCGTTCTATAACACCGAGTTCATTTACTACTCGCGTTGGATCAACTTCTAGATGGTTGTTTGGTTTAATGGATAACGATGATATGGAAAATATTTCTAACCATCTCAACATAATAGATGAAAATAATCAAAATCTGATAAGTATTAAATATTAAATATTGAAAATTAGTATTTCGAGTTAATTAAGAAATAGAATGAACATGTGCGATACAATGAATTAATGAACATTTCTTAAATAAGAGTTCAGACACTTTTGAAATTTATGCCAGATAATGCTACGTTTATCATAATCGCTGAACTGTATTCATCAAAACGTAAATAAAAAAAATATATATGAAATAGTTGGTCAACAGTCAATTTCAATTTAGAAAAGCATCAAAATATTACACGAATACGAAATTGCAATAAGTTCCGATTTAAGGGCTGGTATTTACTCTTCTAATCGAAATTGGTCAGAAAAAGCCTATGAGAGCACCCCAATACCTTGGACCGATCTCAGTTATATCTTAGAATAATATGGTAATAATGTTAAAATAGCTAACCTCAAAATTTCATTATAATGCGATGAAATATGTGAATTTTGAGTTTATTTGCGTGAAATCGGGGGTAAATGTATTATGAAATGTATCCGAAGTTAAATACCAATTATGCTTAAATTGTCGATTGTAATGAAAATACCGTAAAAGTGCCGCTACACAAATTTCAGGACAGTGAAATTAAATTTTTAAACTTTTATCCGTGAAAATGAGATGTTCTGCCAGAGGTACCCGAAGTTATGGCCCGTGCAAATACTTGACTTTTTAAAAAATATACTGAGAAACAAACTTTCATCAATCTTTCTAAAAAACTACTTAAATAATCGAGGTCACAGATAGACAGACAACATAATTTTCTTTCTTTCAATACTATGCTTTTATCACCAAGCAAAATACAGCCGGAAACGATTAAGTTTTTTAAAAAATTTTAGAAAACGCTTAATAATAATAGTAAAAGATTTAGTGTTTTCCGTTTGTAAATAAATTTTGGAAACATAATTATTCAAGCTGGAACGATTTTAATAACGAAATAAAGTAATCAATCGCTAGAAGTTTACCTTTCAATTGCCTTCCCAATTGATCACAGGGACTCTTTTCTAAAACACACATTATTTGCCGACTTACAATAACTTGATTATTCAATAATTTATTTATGTTTTTATCATCACAAGTCACTCCATTTGAAAGAAATATAACTATAAAAATTATGCAATGAAAGTCTTTGAAATGCTTTGCCATTTTAAAAGGTAAAACTTTTGACTGTGGCGATTCACATTTGTAGTGTACAGATACATTATTTGATTCATGCGCAGTGAGATGATTTTCAGGGTAATATAGCGTTGTAAGGACATGCTGCTATTTCGCAAACAGTTAATCAATAATTTAAAAGTAAATGTGGTGGAATACTCTCAAATTAAAAAAGTTAACAAAACATATTAACGTAACAACAAAATATCTATAAAACCCAGAATTAACAAATTAATTTTTAGTTTTATTATTAATGTTTATTAATGTTGAATGATTAAGTAATAAAGAATCTATATGGCAAAGACTGAGGGTATAAACTGTTTGTGTGAAGTATGTAAGGAATAGAAATAATCCTAAAGAATTTTATGCTTCTAAGAGAGATAAGCACAGAATAAAGCAAGATAGATGGAAAAGTTAGTCAACACCGACTTCAATATACCCATCAGTCATATATCCTTTAATATTTATGTATCTTATAGTAATTCATTCAGGGGTATTTTTGAAAATTTATGGCCAATTTCGCTCAACCAGTATAATGTAATGAAAAAATATCAAAATACGTTAATCCCAATGTTCCTCAAATAGAAGAATAACCTATGTATAGCGATTTATATTCAGTTCTGCGAAATCGGGAAGCATACGAGCTTATTGAACAAAGTTTCTTAAAGTTAATGTTACGACAATGACACATAAATGCCAAATTGTTTTTGGATGGGATGAAAGACCTGTGAAGAATTCCGGAGTAATCGTGCTTTCTGAGGTCCTGAGCTTCTGAGGTAAATTTAAAAAGTTTATGTCAAGTATCTAACAATGCTTCCATATCAATTGTAATAGCATCTGTCTGTCTGTTCATCTGCCTGCCATCACGAAGAGTTGAGGAATTTTTGATATACCGTCAGTTTCGAATCTAAATTGATAAAACTTCCAGTGGATTAAAAAGAATTGACAGAAATATAATGAGGAGGCCTTTTTTATATCAAGTCTCCCAGAATTTACTAAAAAAAAGTCTTTTCAAAGTTAAAGTTGAAATTCGGTATAATACTAAGTCAAACTTTACCATGGTTCTTTAAAATAGCTACAATCATTGCGCTAAATTTTTATGCAAACTTTTTAAAATTTGTGAACCCTTTATCAACGATCTCCAAAGATCTTTTCCTGACACTCATTTAGTGTTTTAAATGATTTTTCTTATGTGGTTTGAGAATCCAGTCCACAATGGGTTTGAGCGGTATCCCAGTGGAAAAAAGTGGTCGAAGGTGAGTGCTTCTTGAGCATGGGGCTAAGATCAGAATGGAATTAACAGTCTCAAATTTAATATGGTTTATATTTTAATTACCTCTGCTCCAATTTCTTCGTAGCCATTTTTCTATGATATGTTTTACCTTTGTCTCCTATTTGCACATTTTTTGCAAATTTTACTAAGCTTTTGCTGAGAAAATGAGATTTAAATTCCGTTTACACTTTTCTTGCTACGATGAAATTTGTCGCCTTGTCACATTTGATGTTGTGAAAATGTCCTCTTTTACATGTGAATATCTGAAAGGGTGCCAAAAGCGTACATACAAATATCATTGCGTTTGAACTGCACTGACTTCATTGCAAAATAAAAACGGTAGATTCTCCGAAATATTATTCAGTGGTTGTGTTCACAGTGATTATTCCAAAATAATCAACAGTAGCTTTGGCAGTTCGTTTGGAGACCAAAATCTTTTTCATTCATAAGGTAAAAACCGTGGCATGGAATCTAATCTTCAGGCAGATATAAAACATATGTATATAGTTTTAGATGGATTGAATATAATGTTTGTAAATCAGAATTTCCGGATTAATTCTTGTTAACCAGAAATCCGGAGACATATTTTTTGCCTTATTTTTCACCAAGCATCCAAAAGCTGTCATTTCATGATGTCGTCACGATTATCAGTGTAAATGCCATCATTCTTTCAGTGTTGATTTTTCAAGTTACAATTCAACCAGCAATTATGTTTGATGGGGAGGTACCCTTGCAGATCTTTCATAGCGAGCAAACGCACTGAAAATTTATTGAAAGAACATTAATTACTCTTGACTCCTCTGGGTGTATCCCTAATGACTTATATTATGCGAATAAAATTATTTTTATTATAATTAAACGGCGTGTTGCCGTTGCGTCATTCATAGCCTAACATAATTGTACATACGAAAAACACAATTTAATGGTTTGAAATATTTAGAATAATCCCCTGCTTATCAACATACTTATTCCAACGAAATATTAATTTATAAATTTACAGCAAAACAGGTTTACTTCTTATTATAATCCATAAACAAAATTCTTGTCGCATCCCAAAAAAAAACTGACCCTATCAACTTCTTTGCTGATTTCCGTACAGAAAGTTGTTTTGTAGCCAAAAAACCAAGTTCTTTTCTATTCAGAATTATACTTGGAAATGGAGTCAAGTCTCATACGCCGTCATCAACCAGGGAACAGTGGATAATTTATTACTGAGAAAGTTGTATTATAATGTATTTTTCATTCATCATTAGCGATACGAGCAGAAATTGTTCACACAGAATTCTGAAACACACAACTTCCATCAAAATTCCAATGCTATATCCTATATTTTTTTTATGGATTTCTCGTGTAATTGATGAAGAATCCGATTCATTCATAAAGGTCCATTGCTTTTAAACATTCAATGAAAAAAAAAATTTTATCATTGCACGATACGTGCCTTTTTCGAAGGTTCGTAGCAAAGAATAAATTGACAGATTGTAACTTTACATACGTTCATATGGAGACAGTACTACTATAACGAAAATAATTCTCAGTCTAGTAGTAATGCCTTCTCGTTACGGTCCAAAAAACATTTTAGGACAACCTGATATATACTGCGTACACCGGTGAAGGGAAGATTTTTTGGTGAATATTTAACAACAAACGTTAGTTAGAAAGTAGAACATGTTTGTTCAAAATATGGGCCATCGCAAGCTTTAGTGGAGTATACGCCAACAATACTCTTCGACTTTTGAAGCAAATAATTCATCAAAGTGAAATTAAAAAAGCTTTTTGTCGGATTCTAAAACTGTATTTTAATTTCTGCAAATGGACTATACAAAATTCATTTGATATGAATAGAATGGGTGCCATTATAGAAAATTGGCATATTCTTATACAAAATATAAAAATACATTCATTTCACTTCTTATAAAGCTGTAATTAATGCAATTACTGCTGTGTTCATAAAGTAAGGTGTATTTGGTATAAAATGAAAAATCTTTATTTATTCATCCAAATCAATTCCATCCCCATGGTAACGTTTGACTCTGACACAGTACACTGATGCCAACGTTTTTTCCATTCCTCGAAGCATGCAAAAATTTGTGCTACCGGAGCTAAATAAAGTGTCACCGGAGCTAAATAAAGTGTCACCGGAGATAAATAAAGTGAATAAAGCGGTTGTGGAACGATAATAGTCAAATTTTTTACGAAAAACTCACGAATTATTTCGAGAAAATTGAGAATTTTATGCACCAAATGAGATTTAACTTTTCTAAAGCCCAAATGATCCTTCAAAATTGTTGAAACTAATGAAATTAAATGCCAAGAAACTAAGATCTCTCATTGTCAATCGACGATTTTCGAGCATCAATATGTTGATTTTTACCTATTGGTCATGAGTTGACATTGATGATCGTCCGGCGCGTTCCAAATGAACAAAAGCTTCTCTGCCCTCTTTGAAATCTTTATACCACTTTTACACATTTTTCTGCGACATAGTCAATTCAACAAAAGCCTTTCGCAACATTCTGCACGTTTCTGCAGCCATCATTGCATTCCGCAAATAAAATTTATTGACACTTCTTTGCTTAGCAAAATCAGACATTGTAAAAACCACCAAAATGACTTTTAGTCGGTAAGAAAACAAGCGAATGACGACATTCACAAGAAATTTAGGAGATGTCAGTAACAGTATAACCAACATGAAAGTAATACAGTTTGCTCTCAAATCGTAAGCAATTTTACTTTTTGAACACCGTAGCAAATGTAAATATTACATTCCAAAACTAAGGGTTGTATAGAAGAAGGAACGAATATAGTGCAAATTCTCTAATTTGAATAGCTGCACTGATAGAAGAAAGCCGTACTTCATTTGAACGACCATTTACCTATTCTATAATTGCTAATTTCGGACTTATATTTTTCTTAAGAAGAAAGGAAAAGTTTCTATTTGTAATTGTCCTGAAAAACATATAAAACACGACGTTTTTAATAGTTTGTAAGGGAGTCATCAAATAAACTTGGAAATGTATCTTGGCTGAAGGGAATTGTAATTGATACTATTCTAATTAAAGCTGGTCAAGTGGAAGTAATAAAAGACATCCACTGACAAAAGAAGTACAGAATCAAATCTAAATTTATTTATGCACACCATGCCGGCGTCTATATTTTTGTTTTTGCTACCGTGAGGAGCAAGCCACCATGGCAGTGCTCAGCCAAAAAAAAGTGTGAGCACTCCAGGACAATACCGTCTAGACATACTAACAACGTGCAGGCCCGGGAACTGAGGATATTTGTATATAGTATTAGTAGCGTTAGTGAGAAGTAAATGCCGTCCAGTAATGAGTTAGTTGCTTTGTGCCTTCACCTCCTCGCACACTGAATCTTGCTTGCAGTTAAATATTAATGTTAACCGTCCTGTGAATTCCACAGGAAATGCCTGAGAGGTGGCCCGAAATTTACGTGCCCATTAACTGTAATAAATTTTTTCTGTTTTTACATTATTATTTCGAGTGGAAAGCTGGTATCCCAACCCCACTGACTTAACAAACCAATGTGGTTGCTGAATATCTTAAAAAAGGAAGTAAAGCAAGCGCAGGCATTCGAGGACATTCTCAAAATGATAAGTCTAGTTCGAAGATTATCACTTTGTTAAAACAAGTTGTTTATGAGCATTACATTTTCTAGAAGTGCAAGTACTCCAGAATTAAAGTGCCGGAGTAGTGTCAAGTGCTCACGGTTGAAGTATTCAGGTATACTTCCACTTCCAAATAAATATAGACTTCAAGAACACCGAGGTAAATAAAGTTTTTCGAGCATTAACCTTTCGCAGAGTATATAGATGCGATAGGGAAGACAATTTTTTAGCTCTGTAAACGAATGAAAACACCGCTAAATTGGGTAAAAACTGGTACGCGAAATTTTTAACATAATTTGAATGGTTAAATCGATCGTTACCAGCTAAAAAAACAGAAATCTCTGAAGAATCTGTATTTATTCTAGGCACGGTGATGACCCTTATGAGCAACTTGACAGATGCCACCGGCAATAACACGGGTTACTTCGCTAAGACAAGATCCAGCTGTGAAAGAGCAGGAACCCCCATCATATATATACCAGGAGGCGTACACTCATTTGTGGGAAGTGTGTGTGAACTATGTGAGGTTACAAATGTGAGCAAAACACAACTATTCCGTGACGCAGTGGATTAATTCCCTAGAAAAGAGTTGATGTGGGTCCATGTCGTAAAATGATCGGTTAGGTCATGGTGAGAATAAATCATGGAAAATAAACAGAAATTCCTCTCGCCAAATCACGATGACTTAATCTAAAGTGAGATAATATGAAGAACCCAAGGTGGTCATAATAGGTGTGTACGTTGCAGTAATGAGAGGACTGTTTAGATTGTAGGAGGAAGTATCAGAAAAGAGAATGCTAGGAGTAAAAGCAAATGCAAGAGACAAAAATCCCCTTTGGGATTGATGTTGTTCATAAGCCTTCAAAGGTCACACATTTAACACGTATCCAGTGAAGAAAAGAGTCCAGCGTCGGATACGGACTGACTCCGGTGACGAAATTCCCGCAACCGTTTTAAGAACTATGATTTGAGAGTATGCACCTGGAATGTGATGTGGGTCTATAAAATAGGTACTGCTCGTCTGCCGGAAAATTTTCCAAAAAAATATGAAGCTGCTGCTACAGCACTTCAAGATGTCCGATGGCCGGGCCAGTACTGTTTTGAAGCGAAAGTCCTGTGGAATCCACAACAGTGATCATACTTCTAGCCAGGAATGCTGATGCGGCTTCGCAGTTAGTAAGAGGCTAAGACACCTGGTCTCGAGAGTATGAGTGATGGATTAAGGATTCGCTGCCATCTGAATAAGGGCTAAGTTCTTCACTATAATTCTAATTTTTGCCCACGTTCTGACAGAGGACGACAATACCAAATATGCCTTCTATGACCGGCTTCAGAGTCTCTACGATAACTGACCAAAAGCAGACATTAAAATCGTGATTCGCGAATTCTATACGATACTTGGCAAGGAAGGTATCTTTGGACCAATGTTCGGGAAGTTCAGTCTAAGCGACAAGACAAGCAATCCAGGCTTTAGACTAATATCCTTCAACAGCTCTATATACACAGAGCAACATGGTGGTCTGCAGATTAACTTAAACCCTATGAAATTGTGATCGGTGAAAGGTATGCGTCTAGCATTTGAGATGTAGGAACAGTTTGGAGTGCCAACATCAACTCCATCCATTATCTTGCCGCTGCCAATGTAAGAATGCATCGCTCCGTCAATAAAACAGTATCAACAAACATATCAGCGAGCGCAAATTACATTTGGCACTTCCAATGACAAGAGATTACAGAAGCGTTTTCCCACCGTTTTCATGAACTTTTCCACCAGCACCCGATGTCAACAAGCAATGGCAATACATTGCTACAAGACTTCAATCTACTGCTGAGGAGAAGATTGGGTTCCAAAGACCGCAAAAACTCACGCTGTATGATATATAGTGCCGACAAACAGCAATTCACAAGGTCCACCACGACTCTTTCGGCCTATAAGACATACCGTGAGACAATGGGTAAAGAGAAGGGCTATTTCGGAGGCAAAATAAACGGATTTCATGAAAAAGCACTGCGAAGAAATCGAGATGCATGACAGCAGTAATGAGGCTCGAAAGTCTGGTCATTAACATACTGAATTGCGCTGACGCTCCAAATGCCGCCAGTGAAATGACAGATCTAATCGCAACGATCGTTCGAAACTCTACTCCGGTCTCACCGTCTGATCGTGAAGAAGTGTCTATGTCATTAAGACTTATAACGCTAGAAATTTCAATAAGATTCTCGGTAAACTACCACTAACAAGCAAATTCATCAGAACGTATCAACCAAACCATCAAGATGACATGAAGGTAAAACCTATGAAGGAGCCTTAGCTTCTTGATTTCATGGTCATGGCTCCCTCAATGCATTCTTGAATGCTAGAGGATTGAATGAGACTGCAGCCTGTCTTTGTGCTGCGTCATGCGAAAATTGGCTGCACGTCGTTTGTGTGTTCTCGATTTACTTGGATCTGAGGGAGCTAGGTCAATTTGGGGTAGATGGAGGCTTTGATGTTAGTGGAGCACTATGCTATCTGGAAAGTGTAGGGAATTTGAATGTTTTCACATCGAAAGCCTTTGCTCGGAAGTCCACGATGACAATTCAGCGCCTTATGTGCGGCACGCTGTACATTATCGTGGCATCTTGTACGGTGAATGCTTCTGAATGTGGATGGTGGGTACCCTCTTGGAGGCAGCCTAACTGCAGATCACCTGGTTCAGTGGCTCTGCAATGGTACCCCGCCACATCTACCACCCTCGTGCCCTCAACCCAGATGCTCGGTCCCTGTTTGTTCTATCCTGTGTTCCTGTGCCACTTTGTTCCTGTGTTCTTGTAGCCTTTTGTCCTTTTGTAGCCCTGTGGTCCTGTGACGGTGTTTTGTTTGCTGTTTCGAATGATTTGTGCTGGCCTACGTATTACCCCCAAAATCAGAATTGACCCAACTATTAAGGGCAGCACAGTTCCTTCTAACGAAAGTAGATTTCGTAGTGAACGATGTCATATTCACACAATCGGATGCAAACATTTACTATGCAGTGAATCCAGCATCGAAATATAAAGGACCCTTCAAAGTGGAGAAGAGCACATCCTGATTAATGTTCCAATTCGAAGATGAGCTAGGGAGGGCGATAGACGTATGGAACGTGAAAGACCTCAACAAACAAATCAACGAATAAACGAAAGTTGAGTCAGCGCAAAAGACAGTGGGGCCACGTGACATTCAAGGAGGTGACGGTGGAGTTGTTATGTTCCAAAACCATAATTATGATTCAAATACATTTTTAATCATTTTATATTCTTTGGAGGAGCATGAATTGTCTGCCAACTTTATGACAGTTCATTGTCAAGCGCCTCTGCTGCTGTTCTGCTTAAAAGCGCGAGTGTAAGTGTAGGATTGAGTGGATTGTCTTTGCTTTAGCTGATGGTATGTTTAAAATTTTTCAAAAAAGTTTTATTTATTCAGTTTTTTTGTGAACAAAAACAAAATGAGATTTAAGGGCCAAGCTTGTTGGCTGTGCCGTTGTTCTGGTTAAGTGATTGAAAAGTGGAATTCATTTTTGAATGTGAGAGTTCTTCCCATGCTCAGCACTGCCTGCTGAGCTTATAAGTAAGTAGAATGTGTAAAGTGTGCTTCAGTGTTAGTGTGAGGTATTCTGTTTGGACGTTGTTCTTCTGAACATTCTGAGTATGGTATGCAATCTAATAACCTTGCCTTGTAGTGAAGTGAAATGTGCTGCTCTGCGCGTGTGAGAGTTTCATTACATGATTGTCTCTGCTGGCTTGGCTCTGTTTCTTAAAACGTGTGCTCCACTTTTTCTGTTTGGTTACATGTAAACATATTTGTTTGGGTGTATTCAGATCAACTCAAGACAAGGTATTTGAAAAAGTAAACAAAATTCTAGGGAGCGGGAGTTGTTGAAGTTTCTAAATTCAACTGATGGGAAACAGTAAATGTAAATTTGGGTACCGTTAATCGTGGATTCTTTTTTGATGGTTTGATGGTATATCAAAATAATTGTTTTGGATCATTGAGCTAGACTCAAGACATAAATTCAAGTTATTATAAATAGTAATTTAAATAATTTTGTGGGACACGGAAATTGTGGATGATTTTAAATTCAAGTTATTTCAATCGGGACATGAAATTTCAGTGAGAGGAAATTTTATTTACTTAAAATTTCTGAACTGAAAGGAAAAAGTCTATAAAATCTGCCTATAATGCGCAGATCTGGATCTGTTCCAAGAAACTGGATCTGTATTAGCTTATGAAAATAATTCTTTTTAAAATGAAACTAATTAAAATCGAAGTTGATGTAATTAAAAATTTTATTCGAGAAAAAATAAATATCCAATTGCATAACATAATAAAAAGTAGAAAATTTTAATTAAAGTATTCATTTATTTAACAAAGAGTGAAGCCGAACGTAATGACCATTACAAATTTCAGTATACAACTTTTAAAAATATTCAATTGTTATTTTCGTAAGCCAACAATATCAAAGAGGTAAACATAATTAAATAAAAAGACACGATTTAAAGTGAAGAATGAGGGTGACCAAATAACCCAGAAGATAATCAATAGTAACAAGAACATTAATAGTAATAGAATGAATGGCCCATAACGACGAGTGAAAAAAATGTATAGTAAAGAAGAATTGAAAACTGTGAAGATAATTCAAAGTAAAAGCAACACGAAAAACAAAAAATTGAACATGAATAAGTACATCAGCAGGAATAAGATATCCATTATAGACAAGTACAATTGTAAGTTTACATTATTTTCTTATATGGTACCTTATCGGTATGCTGCATTCGCTGGAGTATTTTGGACATGACACAACCAACTGCTCCAACTGGTTAGTTTGCGTTCATTCTACCAAGTACTAACTTAAACTTGCTGTTATTGATATAAGTATATTCCCTCCAATGTGCATCGTGAAAATGTTTATGCAAGTTTATGTGGCATTTTGAACGAATCATGCAGTTTTGCGTTTGAAGCATAGACTTAAATGAAGAAATTCACCCTTATTTAACAATGTTGGGAATTGATATGGTATCTTATGTCAGATTAGTCTACCTACATCTAATTTTTTTCTTGTAGTTTTTTTTTCTTAATCACAACAGAATAAATTAAAAAAAGCACAAAAATTTAATAAATTAAAAGGTAAAAGATAGTGTGCGTAGAATAATTAGAAATCCAACATTTATAAATTTATCTCAAAAGGAACGGTTGCATAAAAGATAGTGTGCGTAGAATAAGATTAGATTAGTCTACCTACATCTAATTTTTTTCTTGTAGTTTTTTTTTCTTAATCACAACAGAATAAATTAAAAAAAGCACAAAAATTGAATAAATTAAAAGGTAAAAGATAGTGTGCGTAGAATAATTAGAAATCCAACATTTATAAATTAAACTCAAAAGGAACGGCTGCATAGACAAACATTTCGATGGTTAACAGGCAACCTATTAGTATGCTTTAGCTTATGTAATATTTTTGATATGAGCCTATAACACTGTAAAAATACAGCGCAAACGCCGAAAAAACTGCACATAACGGATTCAAACTGTAAATGATTAGAGTTATATTCCTTGCACTGTTCTTCCTCAAACTGTTAATGTACGTTACCTTGCTAATGGGATTGATGAAGAGTGTCTTTGGCGTTCATACTGTTACCCAGGATATGTTGCGTGTGAAACATGGAATTTAATGAAGTAATTCAACATCATTCAGCACCTAGCGTTGTTTGTGTAATTTACATTCAAAGTTTGTCTATGGTTATAATTGTATCTAATGTAATATTAATTTACTTGTACTTCCTTTTTTAGTGTAGCTACTTTTAAAGAATTAAACATAAAATTAAATTAAATTAAATGTTAAAGGATAGTGTTAATTAAAAAGCTAGAAATCCAACAAGAATAATTTAATTAGAAAAAGGAACGGTTACATAGACAGACATTTCGATGGTCAGCCATTTCATCAGTAAACATTAGTCCCTGCAGTATTTTTGAAATAAGCCTACAAAACGATGAAAATTTATCGCATACGCACAAAACAACTGCAAACAAAATACTACTTGTTCACTTCACATATTACTTGTTTTAACTTGCTTTTAATGGTTAAAACTACATTACTTCCACTTTTATTCCTTAAACTGTTAATGCATACAGCCGTTTGAATGGATTTCATCGGGAGGGCCTTTGACACTAATACTGTTTCCCAGGGAAGGTTCCATTAGAAAAATTTATTTAGGTGTGGTAAACAACTACCATTCATCACCACTAGGTGTTACACTTTGTTTGTGTAATAAGCATGCAAAGATTTTCGAGGTTTCATATGGTATCTAATGTTGAATTAGTCTGCCTGCATCTTATTTTAAGTTAAGTAAAGTAATTCACCATCATTCTCACACTTGTGTAATAATCATGTAAATTTTTTCGTTTTTTATGTTGTAGTTTTTGCCCTTCAAGAGAAAAGCACAATTTTTGAATAAATTAAAAGTTAAAAAAAAGTCTGGATTACAAAAAATGGAAATCCCACATGAATAATAAGAAACAAGAACGGTTGCATAGACGTACGTTTCGATGGTTACGATCCATCTATCAGAGTGCTTTACCCCTGCAGCATTTTTTATATGAGCCTATAACACTACAAAAATACAACGCAATCGCAGAACCCATTTCACCAACTTGCTGCGGACGTAAACTTTGAATGATTACAACTACATTGCGTCCAGTGTTCTGAAAAACTGAATGCCAGTTGCCTTTTTTATGGGTTTGACAGGCAATGTTGAATTTAAGCATAGAATTAAGTGAAGTTAGTCACTATCATTCATCATCTTGTATTGTTTGTTTACTAAACATCTGAAGTTTGTCGACGTTTAATATTGTTGAATTATTCTGTCTTATATTAATAATTTGCAAATTTTTTCCTTAAAGAATTAAGCACAAAAATTGTATAAATTAAAAGTGAAAGGGAATTGTGCATTGAAAATTAGAAACTCGACACGAATTAGTCTAATAGAAAAATAAGGATAAAAGAAATGTGCTTTTGA
>JXOS01063171.1:39533-51633 GCA_001015075.1 Cirrula hians
TTAAAGAATTAAGCACAAAAATTGTATAAATTAAAAGTGAAAGGGAATTGTGCATTGAAAATTAGAAACTCGACACGAATTAGTCTAATAGAAAAATAAGGTTAAAAAGAAATGTGCTTTTGACGCATATATATATATATATATATATATATGTATATATACTATGTTTGAAGCGTACAATTAAGTAAAATAATTCGCTATCATTTACTATAAAGCATTGTTTATGTTATTAATATGTAAATTTAGTCGAGGTTTTATATGATATCTATTGCAAAATTAGCATGATCGATTCTAATTTTTTGTTATAGCTTTTCTGCATTAAAGAATTAAGTGCAAAAATTGAATAAAGTTAAATAAAGTTAAGTTGCAAGTTAAAGGTAAGTATTGATTGGAAAATTGGAAATCCAACATAAATATATAGTAAAAAATACAGTGCACACGCTCAACTAAATGGATCAACTGTCTTGTTGGCGTTCATTTAACGTACTTACCAACATTCACTGCACTGTTCTTCCTGAAACTCTTAATGGAATGTGTATTTTCAAAGCATTTCATGGATTGTGGCTTTGGCGGACATTATGTAATACAGGCAATGTTCGTTTGAGGTATAGAATGATGAGTAATACACCATAACTTACCACTAAGTATTGTTTGTTTAAAAAACATGTTCATATTGTCTACGTTTGAAACGGTTGCTAGTGTAAAATTAGTCAGCTTTCACGTCATTTTTTGTTGAAGCTCTTTTTTCTTAAAGAATTAATCATAATAAAATAAAAATTTATGGCCACTGTGGAGTGAAAAGTAAGAAATCCAACATGATTGAATTAATAATCAAAAATAATGCTTGCATAGATGTACTTTTTGGTGGTTACAGCCAATCTTATCAATGTGCCTGAGCCCCTGCAGTATTTTTGATATAAGCCTATAACACTGCTTAAATTGTGTTAAATACTGCCTTATGTTGAAGAAATTTGCGTGCACATCATTTTTTATGGGTTTTTTCGTTAAAAGATAAAGCACTTGAATTCAATAAAGTGCAAGCTAAAAGAAAGTGTGGATTGAAAATTTAGAACTCCAACAGGAATTAATTAATTAGAAAAAGAACGGATGCATGAACATACATGGTTACCAACCATCTAATCAGTATGCTTTAGCTCTTACAGTAGCTTTTATATCAGCCCACAGAACTGCGAAAATACAGCGCTAAACACCCAAACAACTGCACAAACTGGCTTGTTGGCGGTAAATAAACCAACTCACTGTTAATGATTAGACCTACATTTCCTAAACTGTTCGTCCCGTATCTGTTAATGCGTTTGCAGTATGCTGTGACCCAGGCAATGTTTAGTTTGAAGCAATTAAGTCAAGTAATTCACTACCAATCACCAACTATCATTGTTTGTGTTAAAAATATGTAAAGTTCGTCGAGGTTTGATGTTATGTTATGTTATGTTAAATTAGTCAACTGGATAGTTAGTAACACTTAACTTACCACTAATTTAACCTTGCTGTTAATAATAAGAAATCCATTCCCTCTACTGTTCTTCGTGAAACCGTTAGTACAACTCGGCGTTTCAATGAGTTTGCTGGAGGGTGCTGTTACTCATACTGTTACCCAGGCAATGTTGTCCTTAAAGCATAGAACTAAGTGAAGTTATTCACCAACATTCACCACCTTGTATGGTTTGTGTAACAAACTTATAAATTTTGTTGAGCTTTGATATAGTATTTACTGTTAAATTAGTCTGCTTGCACTTCGTTTTTTATTTTAGCTTTTATTCCTTAAAGAATTGAGCATTACAATTGACTAAATTAAAAGTTACAGGAAAGTGTGGATTGAAAATTTAGAAACCCATGATGAATAAATTAGAAACAAAAAAATAACGGTTGCATAGATGTACGTTTCGATAATAACCAGCTACCTTATCAGTATGCATTAGCCTTTGCAGTATTTTTGATATGAGTCTACAAAAGTGCGAAAATACACTGCAAATGCCAAACCAACTGCAGAAACTGGCTACTAAGATAAACTTACTGTTGCATTTTGAATGGGTTTGATGGTATGTGCCTTTGGCGCTCATAGTATTAACTCGGCAATCTTGCATTTGGAGCGAAGATTTAAGTGAGGCCATTTATTGTAATTCACCACTTAGCATTGTTTGTGAGTATTTTAAATATGGGTGTTCTAATACCAACAAAATTATTGGTCATATCATCGCAAGCGTTATAGAGGAAGCAAGCAGCGAATTGTTTGTGTTACGCAGACTTATCACCAAGCACGGATATGAGCGTGCGTAACATAATGTTTTGTTGGTGCTGCTGGCTTGCGAGATGGCTTGGGTGATAAGCAAATATTCTCACCGACGAAGAATAAATTTTTGGTGGATAGAAGCTTGAGAGAATAACAAATCGATTTATATGTTGTTTTTGAAAAAAAATATTTTCTAGGAAATTCGATCTTAAAACGTCATTATCGTACCGTACTTAAAAATATTACAATATTCGATTCCAAATATCAGCAAAAAACAGCAACAAGAAAGGGATTATGATGCAGATTTTATTGAAATATATTGTGAGATGTGTGAAAAGGAAAAATAATATCAAATTTTCAAAATCATCATTCCAAAATAGAATAATTCTTATATGATTGAAAATGACCACAAAGATTTACTTTTTGTAGAAAATTTTTTGAATGAAAAAAATTAAAAAACCTTTGATATTTTAAAATATGAATTATGAAAAAATGCAAATATAAAATGTAATTTTGAATTTTTATCTAAATATATTAAATGCGATTGCAGAGCTTACGTTCTTACCACGCACCCATCTGGCTTGTTGGCATTCAGTTGACTAATAGCTTACTACTTTTATACACTGAGAAGACTACACTCCTTCCACTTATTTCCTTAAAGTTTCTATTAACAGTTGTCCTTTTTTTTTTTTTTTTTTTTTTTTTTTTTTNTGTTTTTAAGACGTTTTTTTTTTTTTTTTTTTTTTTTTTTAATTTAACTTATTGTACACAGACAATTACTGTGTACAATACTGTTTCAGATCGTGTCTGGGAAATGTATAATATTGTTTTTGTTTTCTATTGCTAGAAATTCCAGATTGTTGTTGCTGTTTTTCTACAATGTCGAGGTTAAGGCAGTTTCTAGCAACAGAAAACAATAACAATGATTTCGTATTTGGAAATAAATATAAATCAATAATACTAGATTCTATTAAGCACAAAAAACGTGTATAAATATAAAAAATGCTGATGTCTCCTGCTGTAAATGGCAGCAAGTAATGATGAACATAATTTTTAAAATATTAGAATAATATTAAAATACAGTATAATTCAAAATTTTCAAAATATTACATTCATTATGAAAGTAAAAGATATTGTGAAATGTTTGAAACTAATAATCCAACTAAAATTAGTTAAAATGTTTTTGGATTGAATTAACGTAGTAAAGTTCTTGGACTATATTATTTACTGCTATTGGAGAAGGATAAGAGCATAAATTATTATATCTTAATTAAAAAGAAATCAATATTTGTTATTCAATAGCATATTTAATGAAAAAAAAAGAAGATAATAATAATTTTAGTACAATTTTTTTTTAAGATTAATAAGAACAAAACATAAACTTTTAAAAATCAACTCGAAGTGCCTTTTGTAGGTTATGTGGATTTCGAATGCATTTTAGAGCCAGTGGAAATCCAAAAATCGTTGAAGATTAAATCTTAAAAAATATTTTTCTATACCTTATTACCTATTACATTCATTGTTCACATAATTCAAATTTAAATATATTCAGAATATATAGTGGAAAGGACTAAAAAATTTCATTCAAACATTAGTGAATGATTGTATAGCACTATACACAAAATATATATCAGTCAAAAAACCAATACATTATCTTCTATTTGAAAAAAAAGCGACGAATGAAAGAAAAAATTGTATGCCATATATGTCATTGCCCACTATTAGAAGATAGAGTTGCATACTATTGTCATTTAACAGGACAATGTAAAGGACCAGCTCATAGTCATTGCAATTTACAGTATCAAGTAGCACAATGTATTCCTATAATTTTCCATAATTTATCTTTATATGATGCGCATCTTTTTATAACCGAATTATCATCTATTGAAGGTATTTTACCTTGTTATTACCCTAAATAAACAAGTATATATTTTTTTAACGAAAAAAAGTTAATGTGAAAAGAAACATTTAAATTGAGATTTCTCGATTCATTCAGAGTAATGCCATCTAATTTAGAATCACTTACTAGCAACTTAAATGAAAGCGATTTAAGAAATTTAAAACCTAGGCTTCGTTCTAAAACACAAGTATAAGTATTAAAACGAAAAGGTGTATTTCCAGATAATTATGGAGCATCTAAGGTATTTGACATTGTTTCAATGACATTCAAAATGATTAATTTTACAGAGAAGGGTTTCCGAGGAGGTATAGTTCAATGTTCTAAACGACATTCTGAGGTTATAATAAATTCTAAGACAACATGATGAAACTAAACCATCTGAGTATGTGATGTATTTATTTAGATGTTAATAAAGTTTATGGTTATACCATGTCAAACTTTCTCACACATAATGGTTTTAAATGGGGTGAAAATGACAATGTGTGTTAAAATGTTTCAGTTTATTTTCAAGTTGGTTAAATTTTGAAAGTAGACTGAGAATATCCATATTCTTTACACCCAAAACATATAATTTACGATTTTGTATTGAAAATAATATATTTGGTGATGAAAGTGAAAAAGCTAATATTAAATTTGAATCGGAAAGAGAAATATATTATGGATTATAGAAGTTTACTGCAATGTCTTCAGCATACTTCAATTTTAAAAGAAATTCAAAGAGTTCTTGGTCAAACAAATATATATCTTTAAATAACTCACATAGAACTAGAGCTAAATATTTGAAAAAGAATTTTGCAATAATGTGGTTTATGGAAAATCAATGGAATATGTTAAGAAACGAGTGGATGTATGAGTGGGAAAGTCATGGTAAAGTATTAAGTCCTCGCGCTCTGATTCATATGAAAAAATTAAAAATAATTTATAATAAACCCATTTCTATAAATTTGACCGTTTTATGATTATCGAAATGAAAAATGTATGATTTTGTTTATAATTATATGCTTCTTCAATTAAAAAAAAAAATCTTAAATTAAATTATATATACTGATTCCTTTATATACACAATAAGAACAGATGATTTATGATAAAATGGATATGCATGTATTTAAAAGTAAACTACTCACAATTTATAATGAAAAAATTCAAAAAACTGTTTCAAGCAGGTTAGATGATAAGAAACACATTCTTCCTAATGGCGTTGACGCTCTTGCTTCGGGTCATGTTCCGTTAATTACATTAAAAAAAAACCATTAGATTAAAAATTAAATAGTAAACTTTTTTGGTTAATTTTAAAATATGCCACTTTGTATTTTTATTCAATAAAAATTTTAACCATAAATGACCGCAAATGAATGTGTTACATTTCTTTTTTTGTTCATATTTGTATTGAATAGATGGTTTTAAATAGTTCACAAAATTCTCGTGTTTTTCAAAACTATCAAAGAATTCCTTATAATTCTTGTAGTAAGCTACCATGCACCATTGAATTATCCAAATTAAAAATACCACATTCCGTTTTTAATGGTTGTTTTGGTAAACAATTTCAACACCTCTTAAATGATTCAAAAATTTGTTTCCAAAGTTTTTCAAATCAATATATGTTAAATGCCTTTTGGGTAGGCTTTTTATTAGTTTTTTTGGTACGGTTGAAAATAAAGTCCATATCCTTTTTTATATGGTTTAAGATATAACCCCTTTCCCATTGCTATTGATTATGGGATCCACGATTATGTCGTGTTGCTTCAGGTAGTTATTCTTTTGCATTGTTTATATCGTTAATAGTCCTAGCAATAGCTGTTCCGCAAGATGCGTTACCTCCAAGTGCACTTAATGCTGTTAAAATGGGAACAAAGGGTAGACAACCATTTTGGTAATGGTTTTATTCGCGGAATATTAATAGTAGATTTTTTACGAATGAACTTCGTATCAATTGGTTTTTTAACCAATCTTTATGTTTCGGTTATTCTTTCTGTACAGATTTCATAGTATGTCGTGTAGCATTTCAAAAACAATTTTTTACCAGAAATTCTTTTCACCGATTGTTTTCTTTGTTTTTTCTTTTGATTACTAGTGGAATGACCCAATCCAAATTTAGTTTAGCTTTCATTGAGTTTGTAACTAGGTATGCATTCAACCGCTTAAATTATCTTGTGATGTAGCTAGTTGCCAAGCTTTTTCTGCTAGTATTTTATGTCTTGATGTCATTTATTTAGATCTTTTGATTGTAAATAAGCAATGTCGTGTACTCTGCAAGCTGTATCTAAGAGATTTATACCTTTTTCTTCACGTTCTAAACCAACTTTCAATTTTGTACCTGGACCTCAGAACTGATAACCTGGTAAATGTAACTCTATTAGAAATTTATTAAGCAAGTTGAAAACTACTCCCTTTCCCACCTTTGACTGAACATGTCTGTAATCTTTAAGATATTTTATAACCAACCCGATGACTTTTAATTAAATACTGATAATTTATCCATCTAAAGTATTGTATGTAATTAATTTGTAAAAACTATAGTTAAACATGCGGGTTATTAAATAACCTCTGTAAATATAAGTTAAAAATGCTGATTTGCTTTTTAAATCAAGAACAAAAATTCCGCAAAGTCCACTTTTACATAATACCATTCGAGGTCTAATTGAAGGACCATAAAACTGTGGTAAAACTAACGTTATGCTTAGTTTAATTGGAAGTCCTAATGGTCTTGAATTAAAAAATATTTATATAAATTCAAAATCTGTATATGAACCAAAATATAATTTTTTGAAGAAATTAATTGGTATTCAACTTTTTACATATACGGAAAAATAAGTGGCAATAAAAATAAAAAAATATAAATATTCATATTTGATGATGTAATTTGCGATAACTAAAATGCGATTCGAGACTACTTTTGTATGGGACAACAAAAATATATTATTTGTTCTATTTATTTCAAACGTGGAGAAAACATTTAATTCGAGATAATGCTAATTTAAATATTGCATTCAAACAGGATGTAATGAATTTGAAGCATATCTTTAATGATCATGTTAACGGAGATATATCGGTTAGCAGTTTTTTAAAAATTTGTAATTTAATTTAATTTTTAATTTAATTTTAATTTTTCCTTAACAAAGGGTGATATCGAAGGGGGTTTGATGGGTTATTCAGCTATAAACAAACATATCATTTACCAGTGCACTATCAGATACATATCAGCTACATATTCTGCTGTACACTAGGAATATAAACGAAAGATGAAACCATTAAAACATTAACATATCTTCATAAGATAAGAGCAGTATTGAAAAATAAAATAGAACAACTTAGAAGTGGTGATATAGAAAGAGTTAATTTTTTGGCAGATAAATTTGAACCTTTAACTAAACCATTAAATTAAATTGTTGAAAAGTTAAAAGTAATTCAAGCTGATGTTGTGAGATTCTCCTTCAGAAAAGTTTAATGATTATAACATGGATATGGTTGATGATGTTTTTGATAGTCTCAAAAGTAGAACATCACCAACATCAATAAAAACGATATAACTTTTTTAAATTTCCTCAATAGCATAGAGCATGAGCCCGAGTACAAAAGCTTAAGAACTAAGCAACCAACATCAGTTACTCAAACACATAAATCAAATTTACTAACAACAACAATATCAACCATATCACATATAGCAGGTATTAAACGGAAAAACATTAAATCGGATGCAGGTGAAATTGGAATTGATTGCTAAAAGAGATAACTTCAGTCAGTATCATCACAATAAAATCAAATAAAAATAAAAAATAAACTATATTATGGAAAACGATGTATGAAAAACTATCCAAAATTAAAATTTAATCTTATGGATAGTAATGAAGATAATATGAGAAATATTGTTTCTGTCTTTAATCAAAATGAAGATTTGAAAATTGATAAAAGTCGTAAATGCAAAGCAAGTACACAATACGAATCATCAATTTTACGAAATGGAGACTTACGCCTGGATTATTTGAGCTTACGTTTCATAATGAACCTCAACATTATAACGAAGAAGATTTGGAAATGTATATAGAAATTTTATTAATTACAAATGCATGTTAACGGAACTATCAAGGTAATGAACAAATAAAAGGAAGAAATTGAATTAATTATTAAAAAATTATACGTAAGCTACTCAAATCAAATACACATATCTTACGAAAACGAAGTGGAAAATTAAAATCATATGATAATAAATCACATTTTTTATATTGAGATCATCCTAATGAGTAAGTAGATCGACTTCGAATTCTCATATTGTTTCCAAACGCAGGTCATAACATAAATAAAAATAAAAAAATAAATTCTATAATTATATATTATTGAATTAAATATGAAATATAACAATAATAAATTTAGTTACATGCAAAAAAGAGATGATAATCTAAATAAAAAGAGATAAGAATTAAAATTCATCCAAAAAAAATTACAGAAAAACTTAGAAAAGCAAACAACAGCTGTTCAGACAATTTTAAGTAAGAGTTTTTCAAACGATAAAGAATTGATTATTCAAGCAATTGAATGTCAAATAACACTATCAAATGAAAAAGTATTAACAGATGTAAACGAGAATTTTAAAGTGATTGAAAACTATCTATTTCAACATTACTATACTGTTATAATTACAAAAATTATGTAACCCATACTTATATTTTGACAAAACAATTAATCAATAAGATTGAACCAGAATGGAACACAAAAGATCCATTATTGAAGAACTTGACGTGGTTTTATAAAGGAAATTTATTTAAATTTATGGCAAGCGGATTTAGTGGAAATGGGTAATAAGGAGAGTGATAACGAAGGATCCCCTTACTTGATAACACTTATTGATACATTCTCGAAAAAAGGAAGGGGCTATAGGTAAAAAAGAAAAAAAAGTTGAGGATGCAATGAATAGTATCTCTGGCGGCAGTAGTCATATACCAAAAAATATTCAAACTGATTGTGGTAAAGAATTTTTAATATACAATTTTAAAATTTTATGTAAAAACATGATATCAATTATTGTTCAACATTTTCATCCGTCAAAGCAATAGAGCGATTTAATAGAACACTTAAAACAATGAGTTCAGCTTTAAAGGGTGGTTTAAATGGATTAATGAAAATAAAAACTGAATAAACAAATATAATAACGCGTTTCATAGAACAATAAAGATGACAACCAAGTGAATTGAAAAAAACGTATATAGCAATTTAATGGCTTTCCATAGAAAAATAAACGATCACGTTGGAATAACCAAGTATAAACATTTGTTTGAAAAAGGATATACCTCTAATTGGATTACAGAAATTTTAAAAATAAAATTTATTCAAAATACGAATCCAATTACCTATGGTTAGGAAGATTATCAAGGTATGGAAGTAAAAGGAGGATTCTATGAATATGAATTAATGAAATATCCTTAAGTCTATCGTATTGAAAAAATATTAAAAAGAAACCGTAATATGATATATATAAAATGGTAAGATTTCTCATATAATCGTAATTCTTTGATTAATCTTATGGATATATAACCCATGTTAACTTGATATTCATCATAATTGTTCAAATGGCTTACCAACAATCATAAAGTATGCGGATAACATTCACTGTATTCAACGCTATCCAGATTATGTATGGGGACTTACTAATTTCGATACATATCATTCTAATCCAAATAAACTTGAAGGCAATAATCTTCACCATATTTATGAGGAAGTAATTAAAATACCAGACGGATCATATGAGAAAGACTCATTAGAAAATTTTATATCTTCGGAATACGATATACTTAATCGTGGTTTTCTAGACAAAAAAGCCAATGATAATACAATGCAATCGGAATTATTTTCTAAAAATGTAAAAGTGTACTTTAATAATGCAAACAACATTGGTAGACTTTTGGGATTAAGTGGAAAAGAATTGGAATATAATGTAGAACCTTATTCGGATTTACGCATAGATATGACAAAAATTAATTCAAATATCCTCGAATGTAATATTGTAAATGGATCATATATAAATAGAAAATCATCACACCACAGTTTACAGTTGACATATATATAATAGTTGAGACTCCGAGAAATGTTATATTAACCAGGGAATACTAAACAAATAAGCACATTAATATAAAAATAGTAGATTCAGAATGTAATTTAATAAATTTGCGAGGTGGAAGAATTACAATTTACATTTGAAACCTATACAAAAGGGGGATGATTATATTTAATAAACCATTCAAATTTTCATAAACACCGGAAACTACCTCAGAATATTTCTACAAATAGGAGATTAAGAAAACAAGAGTAATGTCATTTCTCTATACTAAAGAAAATTTATCGCTACTTTCTGCATAAAATAGAGAATTCTTGCGAAGTTTGGATTTCAAATTAAAATAAATAAAAAATGAATAATATTGTAAAAGTATTCGAAAAGCCAGAATTTGATGAAAGCATCATTAGGAAACAATATCATACATTCAATCATATAAAAAAAATTACGAAATTTGAATACCAAGTCAAAATCAACATTTATGTTTCAATAAGCGAAAGTTTATTATATATTGAAGGATATATTAATAAACCACAGACAATTCATTTTTGTTACAAAACTCTATGGCACGTTTATTTAATGAAAATCGCTATGAATTGAATGGAATTGAAATATATTGTACTAGACATTTGGAAGATGCATCGTCAATAAAATCTTATGTAGCGTTAAATGATCTTGAGAGTTTTGGTTTGATAAATACTGGATGGATAAAAATCTACGAGCACTATACATGTTAAAGGTTTTTTTTTAATTCCATTGAAAATTTTTTTGGGATTTGCAGAAGACTTTAAAAAAATGATTGTAAATCCCAAGCATGAATTGATAAAGATTCGTTCTAAGGATGATAGTAAAGTTATGAGGTCATCAGTGGAAAATGAAAACCTTCAAGTAAATTAGTTTAACATCACATGTAAAGTACCACATATTCATTTATTCGATGTTTATAGAGTAAAATTATAAGAAGCAATTGATGGTGCACGCCCATTAGTATATGATTTAGAAGTTGGGATGTTTATCATAATCCGCAGTCCTGATGTGGCAAGGAATTTTAAATTAGCAGTTCAAAGTGAAAACCCACGTTTCATATTAATTATTTTGAAAAAGAAAGGTAATTCTTTCGCTCATTGCGTTTTAACTGATATTCCAGTTCATCTCAGCTCTGAAACATATCTATATGATGATTTGAATCTAAGAATGGATTAAACATGTAATGCTTTGTTATATGATATGTATTCAAGTTTTCAAGAAAGCTACTATTCACGTTATTATGCTTATGCTAAACCCATACTCAGCCAAAATAAATTTATAGAATAAATATAATAAAATATTTCTCATTAAAATTAAACAATTATAAATTAACTCATTGGTATTCGCATTGAAATGATTTTCAAAACAAATATACCAGCAGGAACATCAGGATTATGCATGATAATTCACGATAAGATGTTTGAATACGTGCTTCTTACAAATATGGTTAAACGTTTACTTTAACAAACGTTTTTCACAATTCAACGTAATTCAATGATTTTTTAATTTCATAAAAGCAAAAATAAAAAGANACGTTTTTCACAATTCAACGTAATTCAATGATTTTTTAATTTCATAAAAGCAAAAATAAAAAGATTTATTAAATATTTGATGATCTTTCAATGAAAAGAAACTGGAACGCTGAGGAGTTTTTAGATGTTAAAATGTATCTAAGAAAGGCATAAAGAAATTATCGCATATTAGTTAAAGGATTGGAAAACAGAAATGGATAAAGGACATCATAGTAAAATAAATAGAATATATTGGAAGTTTGGAACTAGATGTTCCCAACATTACACAACTATATCAAAACCATAATTATATTGTATTATTGTATTATTGTAAGGATTATGTAATCGTTAAATATGTAATCCATAGT